>JBAIAA010001464.1:0-58252 GCA_037893245.1 Crossaster papposus | reverse complement strand
AATTATATACTAGGAATTATGTGTTTTAAAGAAACATTTGTAATGTTTGTTTTAATAAACTTCTGGAATGATCCCCAGTGACTCAATCAAATCATCTCAACTCTACACTATGTACATTTGTTAAAAAGTAAAATATGCTATTGCTCAATTTGTATAATGTTTGAACCCTAAACCCCCAGGGTTCTGTGGAATTCATAGTGAAATTTATGGATTGAGCACTCTTATGGGTTTATGTTTTTGCAATGATTGCTTATAAAGCCTGTTGTACGTTTTCTCCTTGTGTTTTTTTTTTTTTTTCTTCTGTTGTTGGTCCTGTAGGAACAGCATTTGCTTTACCCCCAATTAAAATTACAGTTTACTTCGATTATGCCTTTTTGTAGTCTACAGTATGTATTAACTCTTGATGGATTATTTGTTGAGTAAAATTAAGGTCTAAAATAAAAGTCTCTAGTATTCAAAAATCTGCAAAGGACTAGAACGTATATTTTTTTCGATTGCATATGACGTGTTCTGTGGGGTGTGGGTGAATTTATTTTACATAGAGTGAAATTTCATTGAAGGAAATAACGTTTTCTATGAGGATCCGGAAAGGTCCGACTCGGTCCGGGAGGTCCGGGTTTTACCAACTGCCTGTTCTGTGATGGGTCAAAGATTATGCGCTCGTTGCCGCGCACATTGTTACGTCGCGCGCGCTACACAGACAAAACATTTCAAACATTTCCTTGCAAGTTCATCTTTTTTAGTTTTAAACCTTTTTTGAAAGTGGAAGTATTTGAAATGTATTTTAAACTGTATATTAAATGATACTTTATCAGAAATATATTGACTTGATTCGGGTTTGTTTCGTGATTAATTCTTGATTAAGTTCATTGTACTGAAGCAGTTTTTTACCCTGATCTGGAATTAGTTAAACCTATCCCGCAACTGGGAAAAAGTGTGACGATACTAGTTTGAGGTCGTATTTTTCAAACTAAGAAAGCATAAATATCAAAACCAAAAACTGTAGTTTCACCATCACTCAAGGTAAACATACTAAACCTATTTCATTTCAATTCGAAGATATAGACTTGCCGAAAACAGCCTGAATATTTTTTTGCGATCCGGAAAATAGGAAAAGATTGTGTTGAGGTCAATCAATGTGAACAAAATCAAAAAATGTATTATCTTCGCGGGATCGGAGGCATGTTTCCCACCTATTGCACACGCCGCCGGGCGAAGGAAGCCCCTCCATTCAATTTGTACAGGAAATTACGTGTTTTCTATATTTTTTACAGCAATAAAAACATGAATACTTTTTTTTGTGGGAGATTTTGTTACTTATAAAACAATACAATTTAGAAATATTTGGGTATAGTGTAGACAATAATTAATTATTAATTTTAGTTTTGCATAGACCACAACTATTCATTGTTATAACACCTCACTCACAGATTCTGTGTCGGATTGGCTTGAGAGCGCGGCACGTGTCACTTGCTATTTTTACTATTTTTACTTGTCGCTATCCAAAAAGACTATACCACGCAAAAAGGACTATGCGCATAGCAACACACGAACTATGCGGCATAGCAACGAAAGCGTGACTGAAACCCAACGTGTTCGGTGCATTGCGTAAACATTGCTCTATCACCTTCGCACCCGTTCATCAAGGCAACAAAGTACACGTATGATCAGAGAGACGTATAATTCAGAGATTTTTTGTCATTACTATACTTTCAGGACACTTAAATTGTGCAGAATCTGTGAGTGAGGTGTTATAAAACAAATATTGACTGCTTTATTTCGCGGTATTTAGTAAATCTTGCCTCCCTCGGTGATCCATGGATCATTCTATATTCCTCGGCCTTCGCCTCGGGAAAATGGAATGCTTATGGATCACCTCGGGAGCTAGTTTACTATACAAGTACAACTCAAAGCAGTCAATATATTGTATACTACTCATTCTTTTGAGTCCAGAGGGGGTGATAACAGGGGAAATATTGGTCTACTATTTCCTGTTATTAGCCAGTAATAACTAGTAATAATTTATGTGATAAGATTATACAGCTGCAAACTGCTTACTGGCTGGAATGACCTTGACAATATCAAATCAAATAATTAAGAGGGCCATATTATTTCGATCTAAACAAGATCTTCTTCAGAGACTAATGACTGTGTACAAGAAACATAACATATATAGGGCGATATACAGCATGATGCACATCATGGACGCTGAAAAACACAAAAGAAACAAAGCACAAGAGTCAATGGAAACAAAACACAAATGGAGGATTAGGCCTGAGGGATTAAAGGGTGAGGTCAGTGTGGAGTGTAGGATCAAAGGCTGGGTAGGGAACAAAAACAGAAAGGGTTAAGCACACAAGGAAAAGGGTCCAGGGTGGAGTCAAAGGGAAGAACTAACAAATAAGAATGAATAGAGTCATGAGGAGGGGGAGGGGGGGGGGGGGGGTGGGGTGGGGGGGGGGGGGGTTGTGGAACCAAATGAGGAACAAACCAAAAACAAAAACAAATTCCTGGCAAGGAATGAATCTGAAACAGATGACAAATGGAGAAAAAATAGAAAGTGTACTCGTTTCGTAGTTGGGATGATTAAGCCATGTGGTTGAAAGTCCGAAGACGATTCATACCAGACTTTCTCCCCTGCGCTGAGGCGGACTGAGTCTTTCCGATGGCCAAGTGATTCTATGCCCTGAAGAATCATATCAGAAATGCAATGGTAGGCTGGTAAAGTGATGTCCCTACAGGGGTATCCAGTTTCTTGGTTTGTGACAGTCGATCGATGACCGTAGAAAACGCTTTTTTTGGGCATTTTTGGCTCCCGACATACTGAACTCCACAAAACCTGCAAGAGATGAGGATATATGACCATTAGATGTACTGCAGTGATGTTACCCAATATTCTATGATTAGTACCAGAAGAGTGGCCAGAAAAGGAGTCAGACTCCTGAATTGTGGATCTGGCAGGACCCACACAATCTGAGCTGCACCTTGAAAAGTTCCGTGCTGGATGGGGAGGAGATGCATCCAAGCTGGGAACTTCGGCTCGAACAATGAGGTCTCGTAGTTTTTGAGGGCGTCTATAGGACAATACAAGGGCCTGTCGGGGATGGCCCCGGACAAGGCAGATCTGAAGTGTGGAGAATGTGATGGCTTGTCGTTGGTGATTATGCGAAGGGGAAGGGAGACTGGGGTGAAAGGTAGTCACCAGGGGGGATCATGGGTTTGGGCATTAGCCTGGTGGTGCCTTTCTTTAGAGCCAAATTTCTGGGTACGGCTTTGGCTCTTGGCAATGGCACGTTGAACTTGGACGGGAACTAGTGACCCCTGGCAACCCAAGTGTCTTCAGTATCTGTGAATGGCGGGAGAAATCATAGTCCATTTGTTCCTCAACCCCCCCCCCCCCCCCCCCCCCCCCCACCCCCCCCCCCCCCCCCCCCACCCCCCCCCCCTCCTCATTACTCTATCATACTTATTTGTTAGTTCTTCCCTTTGATCTCACCCCTGGACCCTTTTCCTTGTGGCTTTACCCCCTCTGGTTTTTGTTCCTACCCAGCCTTTGATCCTAACCCCCAACTGACCCTCACCCTTTAATCCCGCAGCCCTAATCCTCCTTTTGTTGTTTGTTTCCATTGAACTCTGTGCTTTGTTTCTTTTGTGTTTTTCAGCGTCTATGATGTGCATCATGCTGTATAATCCCCTATATATGTTTGTTTCTTGTACACAGTCATTTAGTCTCTGAAAGAAGATCTTGTTTAAGATCGAAATATTAGGCCCTCTTAACTTATTAGTAATAATTATAGCGTTATTACTCGTTACAACCCGGGTAATATCGGTATGTTATTCCGAGAAAGAAAGGGAAGAAGGAAGAGGATGAGGACAAATTTGACTTTGAAGGTTTCATTGAAAGCGATGATGACTGATGGATATTAAAGTGGACCCATTTTAGAAATAATTTGCCCTATAAAAGTGCTTCTTAATTGATGTGTAATATTGGCTTAGATACCGCAAAAACATTTTTTAGGTAATGCTGGCACTCAGAATTTGCGCATTTACATGCCAACGACACACAAAGTTATAATGATCCTTGACCCTCAGAACATGGGTACAGACACCTTACTTGTGCATATTACTAGCAGCCACCACTGACCAATCGGAGACAAGAAACAAGACCGGGTGACGTTTATGCCGACCGCGAGAATAATAAATTGTCCAACACTACACCGAAATATTTCCAAATTTCATTGTACAAAATCTCCCCCTTTACACCTTAAAAAAAAAGTATTTTTTATTGCTGTAAAAAAACACCAAAAAACACTAATTCCCCGGCCCTGTACAAATTAGGCGAAACAGCCTCCGTCCGACCATGGAGCAATAAACTACATTATTGCTCCATAAGGTCTATTGCTGATCGCGATCCCAAAGTATAGCGCAAAGCTAGACCGAGTTACTGGCCTCTAGTTATCGCTTTTGTAACATTTGGACATCATCTGGCGCTACTAGAGGCCGAGCCAGATTAATAACTAATTTTTGAAAGCTCTTAATTGTGGTTCAAAATATCGCCAAAATCCACCAAAATACTTAACAAAATACCTCTAAATCAACTGAATAGCCTTCCATATGTGTCCAAGCTGGGTTTACGAACTTCTGAGGTACTCACGATCAATTTTTGACCTGCCAAAAAAAGAAAATTCGACGACAGTATTCTAGCGAGTTCTGCACACTTGCTGTTTGCCATGATTTTGAACGGTAGTGCTTGCCGACCGTACCACTATACGCGGGGGTGCTTTGCGATGTCGCAGGTCAGTGTGTATCGCGTGCACCATGCGCGCGACTGGATACTGACCTGTGACATCACAGAGCACCCCCGCGTATAGTGGTACAGTCGGCATGCACTTTGGCAGTGACGTCACAGGCATCCCACAATGCTTGTTCGTAAACAACAAGTGTGCAGTACTCGCTCAAATACTGTCGTCGAATTTCCTTTTTTTGCAGGTCAAAAATTGATCGTGAGTACCTTAGAAGTTCGTAAACCCAGCTTGGACACATATGGAAGGCTATTCAGTTGATTTAGAGGTATTTTGTTAAGTATTTTGGTGGATTTTGGCGATATTTCGAACCACAATTAAGAGCTTTCAAAAATTAGTTATTAATCTGGCTCGGCCTCTAGTAGCGCCAGATGATGTCCAAATGTTACAAAAGCGATAACTAGAGGCCAGTAACTCGGTCTAGCGCAAAGCATGATGGGCAGACAAAGGGAGCTGTTTTGCAACTAAACCAAGCTTTTCGACCCGGTATGCCTTCTTGGCAAGCTCTTTGTGCTTTTCATTATTTACTACAACACCTCTGGCCCTCAAATACGATGAGAGTTGGTCTTCTTTTTAGATTTAGGAATTTTGATGACGACATATTTTCGAGTGGTTCGCCGTGCGCGCGATGCTCCCTTTCTTGCGTAGCGCAGGGCGCCACCTGTTGAAATCAACCGATCGACAATAGACCTTATGGTCCGACCATTAGCCTCTGTCATGAAATGACGAAAATCAACCGAAGAGGGCGTTTTTGAGGAAATTTGTCAATATGGCTTCCGAGCTCGCGCGTAAAACTAACGTAAGTAGCTATACCATGGAGGAAAGACAATAGATAGTTAGTGAATTGCGGGGAAATACTTAATAAAAAATGGCCAATCATAAAACTAGATTTTCTTTCCTGCACTTGAAAAGACCCGCCGTATATTTATGCTCCTTAGAAAACCGGTTAGGCCCAATTAACATTTAAACAAAACAAAAAATTCAGTGGCACTGAACTGAAGCTTTATTTGAAAGCCATATTTGAATGCCAAACAGTAAACAAATTCTGGGGCCAATTCATACAACTTGATACATGTACAAGCAATATTATTTTTGTATTTTTAATTATTTTTTGACATCAAATATAAATTTGGGGCTTTACACACAAGCACTTGGTTCACATAATTACTATATGGACGTTAAACCTCAACATTCCTAATCCTGCAATGTTAATTTAAAAACCAGTTTTAAATACTGTCACATTAAATGTACAGACGCCTGTGAAATCTAGTAATATTTTACCCTTTTATTGACTGAAACCTGACATTAAAAGAACTTCGTAAATATTAAACTTGAATTTTTCAAGAATTATTCAATTGCGCCACGACCAATTAGGGAGCACTCGGTCGATTGTGTGCACAATTTCTGGACGCCACCGTTTTGGTGTTTTTTTTCGGACTAAGCTTACACCTAAATTGTTAACAGAGGATAAATAGCAAGCATTAATAACATTAACATGGTAAAGGTACAATGAATTTGCAGTTTGTCAACAAAGAAGTATGGCAACATTGCATGAGGAAAGTCGGCCCAACATTAACTGTTTATAAACAATGTAAACGTCGAAGTACAGCTATAGCTCTCCCAAAGGTCGAGTTGTCTCAACGGGCGAGTTGTCTCAACGGGCGAGTTGTCTCAACGGTCGACTTGTCTGACATCTGCTAGCTACGCACGTACGTATATAGCGCAGCACGCTTTCACAAACTGACCATTTTTTCAGTCGCTGTTTCTTTCTCTTTCGTAATTTTACGGTTTTGGATGACATTTAGCCTTATGCCTACGATTTATCCTTTCGAAATAACCACAGCCTTTAGAGCTCCGTCGTAAGCCATAAAGTTCTGACATCGACGACACACGTGTTGCTGTTGGTAAGCGCCGCCATTTTGACAATTTTCCTCGCGTTGACCTTTTAGAAAGGTCATGACAGAGGCTAATTGTTGACAAACGTCCGACCGCAAGAATGACAGTGCGTGCCATCCGGTCACGTACCGTCACCTGATCGGCCCAGTGATGGTCACACGGTTAAAAATTCCGCCGTGTTGACTCCATTTCACAGCCAGTAACTCAGGGTTCCGCTACTTTTTTTTCCTGAAGTAAATACAACATTGGGTAAAGAATCCAAATTCTATTTCTATCAAATTTGTCGTTGAATAACCTAAAAACTTTATTTGGAAGACGAAAACCCAAACTCACCTCAGACGTGACCGAGACAACTTAGTTTCCACTTCCCAGTATTTTCACAAGAGGGCGCCGTGCGTGGCGAAGCCAGGGCCGTTTCTTAAACCTAAGCTTCGTCTCCAGTTTGGCTTTGTTTATGCAGTTATAGTTGTGGTGTAGCCGGTGATGGAGCCGGTAATAGAGCCAGATGGTACCTAAGCTGAGTTTGGAAAACGGCTCAAGTCTGTCTGAAAATGTATATATGCCAATGATGGCATTATTTAAAATTTGACCACACATTTGTTAAAATCCCTCCAATAGTTTCTTTCGTAATCCTGCTATTGGCAAACGTCTCTCCATGTCAAAGAACAGACAATTTACGACAGCAAAATTAATATCCTAAATTCTAGCAACTTTTGGTGTTCCTCCAGATTGTACCTGTTTCCGCTGCCAGAGATGACGTCACACTTTGTTTAATGAATATGGAAATCAAATTAGCATAAAAACCCCAAAAGGCATCAAATTAAAATAGCATAACAGACACTTAAAATAACAGTTAATGGGACACAGCTTAGGGTGTATGCTTTAAAATGGGTAGCCGCTCTTGAAACATATAATTTGACAATTATTACAGTTTGTCAAAAAAATGCAAACAAAATATAATGGAATGCCACACAACAAAGAATGAGGTACAACAACCAACCTAAATACGGGTATGGTTTAAAAATACACCTTTCCACTTTAAAATAAGACATCAAACGACCATATATATATTTTTTTACATAGTTATACATGTAAGTATTTTCCCAAGAGAGGTCAATTTGACCATGGTATCAATTTTGTTTTCCTTTTTTTTATGTATAAATATTGCAACGGATGAGCTGTTGGTAATTAGCAGCTAAATGCACATTTCAATTAAAAGCATGTTAAACATGTTTAGCATGTAAATTTTGTTTACTGGCTATCAAGACAGTTTTTGCATCCAAACATAGGCAAGTAGCTGCTACCGATGTCCCAATGCCTAAAATTGAAAAATTGAAAAATTGTAAATTGGTCAATTTAAACTCTCTTGAGAAATTACTCCTGTCAACAATTATGAGATTTGGACGTTTGGTGGATACATCATTTGCAGATATCAAAAAAAATTACTACCGGTACCGATTTATTTAGGAATATATCTTACTTATTTGAAAGTAATTAATTTGTCTAGGCATCCAGCAAAATAAGATATCATGTAATTGTTCCGAAAAATTTATTTATTTTTTAAAAATTCTGATCGCCATCTGGCGACAAGAACTGCCGACACCGGTTGAAAACTAACACAGTTTTTCTTGCTTTTTTCTCGGCATCCATGATTGCAAAACTTCAGACAGGTAAGTTAAACAATATTTACTATAAAATACAACCTTCAAATCACCTATTCATGATAATTCAAGCAATTACCAATGGTATATCCTACCTTTATAGTGGAAAGTATGTTCTAGGTTTATCTATGTACTAGGTTTATAGGTAATACCAATAGTATCCATGTTGGTTACACATTCTACGTGTGGCATTCCGTTATATTTGTTTTGCATTCTTGTTTAGACCCTGCACATCTGTGACTTCTCATTTAAAAAAAACCTTAAATTTTGAGACTTAGTTTTAAATAAAACACAACATCACTTTCTGCAAAATTAGTTAACTCTCATTTAATTACTGTGATCAATAATATTTATACAAAAGTATACAAAAGAATTGCCAAGTAAATACTAAATTATTACTACAACTTCAAGGTCATGTCACTATGACAAGTAACATGGTGCTCTAAACAATAAAAACCCATTGTTAATTGGCACTACATCTAATGTTAACAATGTGAGCAGTGTTGAGCATAGGTAGTACACATTTAATTTTTTACTTTTTTAAAGACATTATTTATGATATCAATATATAATTTATCGTGTGAATCGTTGATCTGCAGACATAATAGACTGGTGTCCATCTTTATGTAAGACGTATTTAAGTGTTTAACCAGTTCGCGCCGGAGGACGTATGTGGGTCTTTCCATAAATAAGGGGGCCAAAGCAGGACATGGTGTTATTTCTCAAAATGTAATTTACTTTCTATATTCTTTGCATGTTCGTATGGTGGGGATAGCTCATACGTTTAATGTATAACTTCAATTTCTTGAATCAGATGTTTTGTTTTCATATACGATCCAAAACTATCCATCACACTGTAACGGAGACACCGGTGTCTCAGTTACAGTGTGAAGTGTGAAACTTGTGACTTGTTTTGCCATAAATTAGTAGGTTTTCATTGAAAATTTAAATTTCAAAGGGTAATATGTAAACATCATTGGTATACTGTAATTCAGCTATTTTCAATGAAAACCTTCAAACGTTGGCCAAGCAGTAAAGGCCGACAGTTTTACGCGTAACCGTGACACCATGGTGTCTTTGTTACAATTGTAAAGCGCTTTGAGATCGTTGATACGATGTAAAGCGCTATATAAGCACAAACATTATTATAACATTATTACACCGTGACTCAAAAAGTCCTGTCTCTCTTATTATGCATCATAAATGTCTGAATCTAGCAAAGTGCATAGTAATACATGCTACATACATGTACATGTAGCAGGTATTACTATGCACTTTGCTAGATTCAGACATTTATGATGCATAATAAGAGAGACAGGACTTTTTGAGTCACGGTGTAACAAAGACACCAGTGTCACGGTTACGCGTAAAACTGTCGGCCTTTACTGCTTGGCCAACAGTTGAAGGTTTTCATTGAAAATAGCTGAATTACAGTATACCAATGATGTTTACATATTACCCTTTGAAATTTAAATTTTCAATGAAAACCTACTAATTTATGGCAAAACAAGTCACAAGTTTCACACTTCACACTGTAACTGAGACACCGGTGTCTCCGTTACAGTGTGATGGATAGTTTTGGATCGTATATGAAAACAAAACATCTGATTCAAGAAATTTAAGTTATACATTAAACGTATGAGCTATCCCCACCATACGAACATGCAAAGAATATAGAAAGTAAATTACATTTTGAGAAATAACACCATGTCCTGCTTTGGCCCCCTTATTTATGGAAAGACCCATATATACACGCACAGTTTTTCTGAGATTCACAATGGATGATGCATAAACACGTCACAAGCAAGGCCGGAAATGTCCGTCAGCAACGAGCAAGGCCAGAAATGCGTGGGTGTGCTTCCCGGTACCATCGGCCTGAACCCGCCTCGGATCGAGTTTCGTTAAAAATGATCTTACGCCTCGGCTTGTTACAATAATCCCGGCGTGAACTGGTTAAATGGTTCCTCTCATATATTTGCAAAATAATTAATGCCAAGTCACAGCTTAAATTTATCACATCTCCAAATAGCACCATTATATAAAAAGTTGGCTAAATTGTTGCAATAACTGTTCATAGGTGGTTCTTTACTATAGACAATGTTCCCTCTGTTTAAATGTTCCCTCTGTTTAAATGTTCCCTCTGTTTAAATGTGCCCAGCGCGGGGTATGCGCACGCATCATGTTTTGCATAAAATGTGGTTGAGTGACGCCGCAGGTTAAATTGCCTTTTAAGTGTATATTTTTATGTGACCTCTTAAAGGCATCGCACAGCATTGGCTTTTGGCCATTAAAGTAATCCATATTTTTTGTGAATAAAGATATACGTAGTAAAATTCCCTTGTGAAGGTTTCAGCCTCGTTGATCATTTCATGTAAAAAAAAAAAGCGAACATTTTCTGAACGATTTCTCACCGGCATCGGCGGATTCATTCTCGTCTCATGAGACCAAACTAATTGTTTTAATTGTTTCTCAACGACTATAGCATTTCAGGCAAAACTATTCTATGGGAAGTTGTTTAACATCATCATGTTCATACCGTGTAAGTTATTCTGTGAACATTTATGGTTTTCGAGATTCCCAAAATTGAGCGTGCCTTAACCCTCCTATGGTTTCACCTTTCAAAACCTTTCAAAATCTGCTTACGGGGCAAAATGGATATAAAAAAGTATGAACCTTTCAAAACGCTCCAGAATTTGTTGCTACTGCACTACCACACCTTTCAATACCTTTTGAAAGGAATTGAAAGGTAGAAAAACTGGGCTATGGTATACCCTATGATAAAGGTATGGGAAGTCTATCAGAAAACGGCCAGCGGCCGATTTTACGAAACGCTAGGATTAATCCTATCTCGAGTTAGGATGAGTAACTCATCCTAACTTGCATTGGATCTATTGCAAGTTAGGAGGAGTTACTCTTCCTAGGATTAATCCTAACATTGGTGAAATCGGCCGCAGACCTTCCAAAACCTTGCGAAAGGAAATGAAAGGTGGAGCTATTGCTCAACCAAATATCAGTACAGTTGCTACGCATACATGGTTTGACCTTTCAAAACCTTTTGAAATGTTTTGAAAGGTAGAATTACTCCCCAGCACATTATATAGAATATCTCTCACAGAAAACAGCTAAACATTTCAAAACATTTCAACTTTTATTTGGTATGGTATGCCCCTATGATAAAGGTATGGGAAGTCTATCAGAAAACGGCCAGACTTTCCAAAACCTCACACCAGTTTGTTCAGAGAGTTGTTTTACCTTTCAAAATCTTTCATAGGTTTATTTTGTCAGACAGCTTTCTCACCTTTCAAAACCCTTTAGTCCAGGAAACTTGAAAGGTTTTGAAAGGTCTGACAGCTCTATGGTAACTGCACGGTATATAAGAGGGTTAACCAAATTTATGTAAACACGATGCGTGGGCATACAGTAAACAGAGGGCACATTAATAATTTGTAGGTCAATTTAAATAAAATCACGTACAATCCATCTGAGTAATTCGATTTCTTTTTCTCAAATTAAATGACTGGAACACATAATCCCTTTAAAAATATCCAGCAAATCTAGGTAAAAATGATAAGATATTCTCAAGATACATTTTAATTCTCACTATTGGAATATTGACAAACTATATTGTTCATATTTGTTTGTACAATCTCGTAATCAACCATTTCATGGTCTACACAAACATAATAATTAAAATCATTATTTTACATTCTAGTTTGCATTCGTATAGGCGTTAATTATAAACTAAAAAGCTCCTAGAATGTTGATAAACCATAGCACCTTGAAACTCTCTTCTGAGTTTAACCTACAATAAGAACTATTGTATATCGCTGTGTTTTCCAAATGGCCGGTCTGCTGTACATTTAACCATTAAAGGTAGGATACAACATTTGCAGAGATCAAAATTGTTTACTACAGACTTATTAATAAGTATCTTACTTTTTTTAAAGTAAATAATGATCCTTGTCATCCAGCAAAATGATTGCGCTAGATATCCTGTAATTGTTATAAAAACTATGATTTATGAAGAAAAAAACGCTATTACTATACGGCAATCGCGAAAGCAACGGCTCAAACCTGGCATAAAAAAAAATGGTTTTTCTTGCTTTTTTTCACTCGGCATCCATGATTGCAAAACAGACAGCTTAGTTAAACGATTTACTATAAAATAAAACCCTAAAAATCCACCCATTCCTAAAAAAATTAAGCAATTACAAATGTAAGTCGCATTTGTACATTTATCACGTTATAAACATCATATTCAACTACCTGCATATGTAACGGTATTATTTGTGACCCACTCTGGAAAAAAAATAAAAAAATAATGTTGCAAAAAATGAAAATAGAGTTGGTTGGAAAGTCCAGGATATAAGCTAAGTTCATTTGGTACATACAGTGTACATGTAGTACTAGAGCTCCATAGCCCATTCTATTCTGCAGTAATGAATTTGTACTTTAATAGCTTCCATGGAATTCAAATTACACAACTGAAAAAAAAGGCTTTGAAACAACCAAAATAAGACAATACATCAAAAACCTTGAAGTCCATTTGTTCTCACTTCTATCGAAATCAACTTCTTTGTTAATAAAACCTGATTTTTTAAAATATTAAATGAAGATGTCATTTAAGACAAAAAAGAAAATATAATTTTGACGAAAAATGTCACCCTTTCCATGTTGAGCTAGCCTTGTGCAAGGCAGCAGTTTTATAGTTTAGCTTAATTGCACATTGCAAAAATACACCGCTATCAGCGACCAATACGCGGCCACTATACAAATTAACTAGATCCGTCCGATGGCCTTGTTTGATCCATTCATGTAAGGTTTTGGGGGTGGTGCTCACTATGCTAATAGCATGTTGACCTTTAAAGTCGTGTTGTTATTGGTCGATCGTTGCGTAGAAAATACATATTTAGATAGCGGTAAAAGGTCAACTGCACGCACATGGCTTATGTATTATAAATGAGTACTTGTACATGGATACGTGTACATGTGCAATGTACTGTACATCTAGCGGGCTCAAAATATCGGAGAGCAGCGATAGGACTGTAAGTTGATTCGTATAATTATAGAGTGATTTTAACAACGGATTTTGAGGAATTGCACGTGTGGGTTGGAGCTGTCTTGGGAACTGTCGGGATAGATCGGTGGAGGGTCATATCAGTTAAATCTTCATTCATTTTGCTGGGTATTTGCTTAAATTTTGGCAATGTTATGGTTAAAACTACATTGTCTATAAAAATAAACGTAAATAAGTTTTGTGCCAGTTAGCTCTGAGCAGAATGGGGCCGGCTGCCTGAAAAATGATGGATTACACACAACCTGTCGGCAAATCCACGAAAACAACGTGACCACAAAGAAAGGTTTCTGAGTTCTACCGCTCAGTGCTCGGATCGAAAATCTTTGAGGGATCCTGTAGCCTTTGCCATTTATTTGAACGTTATGTTGCAAACTGAAGTACGGTAGGCCTATAGCTGCAAGACGTTGGGATTAACCAAGGTGTGATTGGACACTCCCTGTATAAGCCCCGCCTACCCCGCGCTAGAAATCTAGTGCAAAATAAGGAAAACATAAGGCTTAATCTCCGAATAGGACAAGGCCATCGGTTGATTTGTATCCCGTTGATTTGTATAGTGGTCGCGTGAGGTCGCTGTTCGCGATATATTTTTGGATTGTGCATGCTAAACTCTAAAACTGCAGCGCGCCATTACATAAGCGAGCGCGCCATTACATGTAAATGCATAGCGCGATTTATATCACCTTTTCCTGGAGTGGGTCACATATATTGTCATTTTTGATGTGATTTTGAAAATCTTCTGTTGAAATCACATCCTGCCAAGGATGTTAATGCAAAAGCAGGCTTTTAATGCAAAATTACATCATGCCCTTAATTAGTGTTGGCTGTACAGACATGCAACTCAAGTCATCGACAATAGCCAGAGGTGCTGCTGTATTTCAAAAATAAACATTTTACAATCAAATGTTCATATATTTATAATTTTTTCAATAAATTATTATGATCTTTCAGTTTGTAACCATCAAATGGGGGTGTTGCAGAACTAAAATTGCTAAAAAGAAGACATGGCGCGACTGTGTCAAAGAGCCCAATAGATCATTGGCGTCACACTTATAGTGTCCGACACTCACCACACAGATAAAAACACACAACCCAGGAGTAAAAATTAATAATAATAATATCAGAGGATTTATATAGCGCAAAGTATCTGGAGAACCATTTTAGTTTTGATCTTTGGTTTTGATCGCCCTGTACAGTCAGTCCGACGCCTCAAAAGTCCAACAATTAAATTTACTTTAATTTTGGTTCATAAGTCCAGCACCTCAAAAGTCCGATGCCTTGTTTATCCGACTGCCATTATTATTGCATACAAATATCGCGTAAAATATCAGAGTTAATCGTTATTACACATTAAGGGATGTCGCATGACACTCTTAAAGCCATCCAATTATATATAAATATTAGATAACATGCCCCCTCAATCTAAGGTTCCTGATTCTCTCCGTTAACAGTGTTGTTGAGGATGCTGTTGTCAAAGACGTTGGTGGATTGGTACGTGGAAGCATTTGAATCTGCTCTCTGTGGAAAGAGGAAAATAGGAAGAAAGAAGAAAATCGCAATGTTTAAAAAGAATGTTGTGTTGGCAGGGATGTATTTTTTTGCAAACCCGACTCAAAATCAACTGTGGGTTGAGTCGGGTCTTCAATCAAAAGCAGGAATTTTTGGGACAAAGTAATGTTGTGCAAACTCGACCTAAAACCAACCCAACACGGAAATTGACTTGGGGTCAAGGCGGTTTTACCATCATTTCAGTCAGGTTAGGTCTTCAATCAAAAGCAGAAATTTTGGGTACAAAGTATGAAAGTAACGTTGTGCAAACCCGACCTGAACCGAAATAGACTTGGGGTCGAGTAGGTTTTTTCCATCATTTTAGTCAGGCCAGTCGATTTGGAAGACACATTTTACACCACAACAAACTGTTAAAAACTCTACAAAATTGTGTCTTTAGAGCTGAGAGAAGTATATACTTTAGGTTGTGAAAGTCATTTTTGAATGATACAAATATCAAACAAAAAAAAGAGGGGCCCGTAATGACATGAACAACACCATTGCCGTGGTTATGACATGTTGGCCGCATATGTTGCATGTGTTGCATGTTTCAAATACAAATTGAGGGGGATTTTGTTTATTTTTTAAGTTTTTTTTTAAGGGTTATTAGAGAAGGTAGCTACCTTGAATTGCCATTGTTCTTTCATTCACCCACAACCCAGCGGCTGAAAAAAACTTTCAAAATATTGCCAACCGCTACACATACAGGTTAATATACTATTAAGTGTTTCCCCCGAATAAGTCGACTGGTCCCCGATGATTGCTGAGAAGATACATGTACTTACTATGCTCTTCTTGGGGGTTGCCATGCACATATAGAGTCCAACAGGAAGAAACGCTACAATGAGGATAGCCCCAATAGCAATACATAGGTACTGTATAACCTGTGCTACAATGCCTGTCAGCTTAATACCCATGTCATAGTAACCTATGACTTGGTCATCGGCAGTCACAGACTGAAAAAGAAACAAAGTTAAAAATGTTGGCTACAAATCTTGTTAATGGTAGTATGGGCCTTTTTGAAACCTTTGCTTCGTCTTCGGCTTTGGCTTCGCCTCCGAAGTCCGAATTACTGAGAAGCAAAAAGAAAATAAAGCAAATATAAATAGTCCAACTTTTGGGTTCATATCAATGGATTGAATGTTTCTGAAGCACAACAGGCATACAAATGTGGCAGGGGATCTCGCAGTTGGGAATCTAAAATTGCCTTAAGCCAAAGACGAAGACGAAGACGAAGCCAGGGATTCGAAAATGCACATAGTACTTTATTCACAAGGAAACCATTTTGGTCGTGTTCCCTGACTGTATTGTATCAATTGTGAACTGTTGAATAGGATAGTGCCAGACTCACTTTCAATTTTTGTTTACGTGGCTCAAAACATTAGAGGTACATGTATGTTGGGTGTAGAAAACCAGTCTTTACTCTGATACATTGTCAAATTGATCACAAATTTTAAACTACAAGGTGGTAAACAAAGTTTAATTGTGATTGTTCACCCACCTCCTACAATTCCAGAGTTTTGTGTTTATCTACCAGTAGTGTTGAGGGTGTTTATATATAACCCTTAACAAAAATATAAACACCCACAAAAATGGTTATTTGTCTTGATTTTAAACAATATTTGTGTCCACAACACAGATGTCGGTGGTATCACTGCATCGCTAAGCAATTCCTCACTGGCAGAGATGGACACAAATGTTGTTTACAAATCAAGACAAATAACATTTTTGGGGCGTTTATATTTTTGTTCAGTGTATAACCCTGAAAAAATGTCCAGCTTTAATATTTGAATTTCTCAAGATATGGCCCATTACTGATGGCATGTACAAAACTGGCTTGTCTACAGGAGCATTGCTGAAGACAGAAAATGTTAAATAAACACAAATTCTCTATACATGTAATTGTTGGTTTTTTTAAAAGGTAGTATAGGTTTTCCCGGCTATTAAAAAGAAAATCATTCAAATTTACCAACTCCCACATTAAATTACTTCTGATAAAAACATTCACATGCTTTTACCAAATCAATTTTTTTTCTTCGACAAAGTTGAATGTGAGAGATGATGAATTTGAATAAAAAATGTTTTAAAATAGCTGGGAAAACTTATATTCACCATTTGCAAACAAGTACGATTTGGAATTGATGTGACTAGTTTGCTCAAGCATCGGTATCCGGCACAGTGATGATTGCTAAATGATTGAATTGAATGAAAAGTTTGATACGACTGTGGCATAAATTTAGACACGCTAGTAATTCCCTGTGCTTTGTCATTTGAGTCCGAGTATAATCATCCTAACTCCCTAGGTTGTGTGCAAAATCATATTGATTTTGGAGGATTGAAGACTGTTAGGCCTAGGCTAAACGCCGTGCTACTGCCGTGCCAAACTTAATTAAAATGAGTGCAGCAATAGCGCGACAATAGCACGGCGTTGCACTAAACGCCGCTCTTAATTGGCGCCATGTCGTGCTACTGCCGTTCCGAACACCGATAATGCGGCAGGCCCTGTCGAGCTAAAGGGCTTTGCCGTGTCAAATTATTTGCCGAGCCGAATTGATTCTAAGCTCCGCGCTATTGCCGCGCCGAACTAATAAAAATAAAAGTTCGGCACGGCAGTAGCACGGCGTATAGCCTAGGCCTTAGAGTTAAGGGTCTATTAATTCCTACCTCTTCAAACCATAATGCGGGCATATACATCGTCCTCACTTGTTGTGTCTGTCTGTAATCAAAAGTAAATAATTCAATATCAGGAGCCAGGTCTGTCTGTTTGGGTCAATTTAATCAAATGACACTGTGATATTTGATTTAGCCTCAAAAATATTTTCATACATTGTCTGTTGATGGCAAGATGTTGACAGTCCCATCCAAGGCAACACAAAAACATTAGTTCTGCTTTCTGATACTCGACTGACCTTAATATTGGCCCCAAGGCCCCCGACCCTAACTTTTCGAAAAACAAAAAACTAATTGAAGACAATACAAATTGAACAAAAAATAATAATCCTATTATTTCTGTCTTTACCAAACGCTTCTCAACAACCTATTTACAACAAAACTCTAATTTGGTTGCCTACTTTTAAGGAAATTCTTTTTTTTTTTTTTTTTTTTTTTTCAGAAGAAACGATGTTTTTTTTCAAGTTTCCTTCGCTATGAAACGTTTTACAAGTTCCCTTTAGTGCGCGATCACGGTGATGAAAACACGTGCGTAATGCTCAATGCAGCAATGCTGTACTGGTTCCCGCTGCACGCTCACTAAAAGTGCCCAAGAAGGCATGATGGAAATGCGGCAACCAGGTCGGATCTGACATCGTAAAAATGCCAAGTCAACATTGATAGAGAAAGAAGATTTCCTGAAATTAATTTGCAGAACTTGATCTGTCTTGTCAATGTATTCCCAGCTTGTACCAAGGGATTATGCAGCGTGTTTCCCTGACATTTCCTGCCGCAACATGAGGTTCAAATAGACTGCCACACAAAGTATATCACACACGCTTACCGCATGATAAACGAACAGTGTTCACAGTTTTCCATCATGGCTATCATTGTGCATAGTGGTGTGCACGACCAACAATTTTAATTATTATTATTCACCTCCCCACATCAGTGAGACATTAACACGCTTGCAGCGAGGTTTGTTCCAAAATGTTGCATTGTCTAAATCTGAACTAATACATCTGATGAGGTCAAGCGTCAAGTGGACTTACCCTATGTTTTCGACTTGCTGTACGTATTGGTTAAGTTGCAACCTCATACGAAGTTTAAATGGCATTCCTAGAATCTGTACACAAATGGAGAAAAAAAATAATAAAAACATAGTAGAGCAAAGCTACACTTTAACCCTACCAGTCCTTTACCTGTTGGAGGATTGAGGACTGTTATGGTTAACACTAGTCTTGGTTGCAAGACGTCCTAATCGCGGTATGCAGAGCGCGTAGGCCGCCGATGCGGGCGCCCTTTAACGTATGTACACGTACATCGTAGAACACGCCATGACCTTCAAATAGGACGTCTTGACTAACTGACGTAAAAGCTTAACAAATTCCGAGCAGATTGTGTCACATTTGCATGCGCGTGTGACGTTGCGTGTATAATCGCGTGATGTAACATGCATATTCGCTGACTCATTGGTCAAGTTTCTGTTACGTCACGTAATTATGCACGCAAAGATCTTCCTACATGTAAATAAAGTCCCACTCACCGGCTCAATGGAAAAATAATTTCTATGTTTGTCTGCATCTTGGCCATGTTGGCTCAGACCGTTGACTCCTCCTGCTAAACTGGGATCCCCGTCAAAGAAATGAGGGTTGGATAAAGCAATTGGTGTTTCTGAAAATTAAAATGGATTTAAAGTGAGATACTTAAATCGGGTTTGAAGGGATAATCAACCATTTGCATTTTTATCGTTTGAAGCAGTGAAAAATTGCTAAAACTCAACTCGTCGATCAAGTTTTACACACGGCAGCTGCAGCCTTCTTCCTCGCCAGTCAAAAGTTACATGCAAAGCGTGCCAGTTAAATTAGCCCCTTTACACAGGATGGCGACCTTTGTGCCTCCCTTGTGAGACCGTAACATTTGCCAGGTTGCCGTTGGAGGCTCAAAGGAGGCAGAGTGGTTGCCTAGGTCGTTCAAAGGTGGTACACAGGAGGTTCAGACATCGCCATAGGTGCCATGGTTGTCGTACATTTTGGAACACGAGGAATTGGTTGCTCGAAGGTGCCTTAAAAAGGCAGGAGGTTCAAGCATTGTCGTGGTTGCAGAGCAGAGGCACAGTGGTCGCCTAATGATCGCGCTCTTAGATCGCCATGAAAATGACCGAAAATTGCATTTTTTGGAGGTTCAAGGGAGGCACAAGGATCGCTAGAGCAGTTACATAGAAACAGGATTTTTTAGGCGACCATTGAGCGTCCTGTTCAATGTTTGGTCGCTCAAAGGTGGCACAAAGGTCGCAGCCCTGTGTAAAGGGGCCCTTAAAACTTGAATGCCATGATGGATATTATGGGCTGATGTAGTAAATAGCTGCATAATTATCAAGGTACTCTACCCAACTAAAAGAATAGAACCAACAAATAGGTAGCAACAAAAAGTAACTGTTAACCAAACGGTGGCATTAGACAATAAACAAATGGACCTCGCAATGAAAATGACATCACAGTGCATAGGGTTTTTCATTGAATATATTCAAGCCAGAAAAGAGCTGATAGAATTGAATATAGCATGATGTAGTAGAATGTAGTTACAAATGATTTACTCCAAAACAAAAAGTTGGGGGCTAAAGTTATAGGCTTTAAGTAGTAATTTTGGAATCTTGTTTGAGAACGAATGCATTATTGTCACGACTGTACATCCATTGCAAACACAAAAAACGAAACTACTTAATTATTATTAAATACCATTATTGTAAGTAAGAACAACAGTCTCAAGCATCCTGTAAAATCTTGGCACCTGATGTGATGTGGTTTTCAAGAAAAGTGGAATTTTGTATCAATCCGGCAATCGTTGTAAAAAAAAACTGACTATTTTCAAACACTGCCCCCAGTTTATTGAATTTGTCTAAGGGGAAGTCAAAGAACCAGCCTAAAAGAACAGCAGTGTTTTCCATTAGTTTTTCCAACTTTTATAAACACAAAACTTTAAACAGGTCAGCGTCACAATATTTACTATAAAATATGAATCCCCTATTAAATCTATTCATTTTTTAAAATAAGAGCAAAAGCAAATGGTGTGTACTATACCATTATTAGGCAGAGAAAAAAGTTCATATTTCAATTTTGGAGGTCCTACCATATCTGCATGGATCTATTCTCATGAGTCCTCTAGGTACGTCGTCTGTGGTAATGTTAAAGCCTGCATTGGCGGGGTAGGTACTGCCGTTCTGGTAGGCCCAGGGGGCTACACCAAACATCTTCAGGGGAACTCCTTCCAGAACGTCATCTTTGACATAGGTGTAAGGCATGGACCTTGGAAGAAAGATCAAGATGAAATTATTTAAACCGTTTTAAAAAGATATTTGTTCACATTATTTCTCCCTTTTACAGTGAAAGTACCGAAACGACCAAATTATTATGAAATATCTTACTGGACTGTTGCCGAATGTCTTAAGCATCCTGTAAAATTATGTCACCTGGTGTGCCGTAATTGTTAAGAAAAGTGGTAAGACCAGCGATGAAAAGAAACTGGCTTCTTTGAAAAACTACACCCAATTTACCATATTTAGTTGCAATTGGTCCGCAATTTTATAGCAATCGATATGAACGGGTACAAGCCAGCTAGACTGGCTTCCTGACCGTACAATTCCCTGACGTGTATAAATTGCTTCGTTTCATTTTAAGTGGGGTCAGGGAACGATACTACAAGAACAATTGTTTTGGTTTTTCTAGCATATACAAACCTCCAAACAAGTCAGAGTAATAATATTTGCTGCACAATGCTAACCCCTAATCCATAATTTTCTGAAAAGCAATTACAACAAAAGCAAATGATGTACAGTGGAACACCGCTACACCGAAAACCACTATACCGAACATTCAACTACGGTAAACCAAACACCATCATTGGCTCTCGATTTTTGTGTACAAAAATACCTAACATTGTTGTTGAAAAAAATGAATTTAACAAAATCCACCGTCTTTTGCAACCAATTTGTTTTTATCTGTAACAAACATACTTATTACCAAACATATTTTTATAAATCCACTGGGTCAGGGTATATCAAACGGTATACCCTTTTTAATTCCCGAACGTCAAACTACCGGTGCTATCTGTTCAAGAGGCCACTATTTAAAAAGACGGACGCCATCTTGAAAAATGGACTGGCAGCTGAAAATCGCTATACTGGACGATCGATATACAGAACAATATATGTGGAACCATGATGTTCGTGTTCCACTGTATATTCCCTTTGAAGGTAGTATACACCATTGGTAATTGCTTGAATTATCATGAATGGGTGGATTTAAGAGGTTGTATTTGATTTTGATAGTAAATATGAGTTAACTGACCTGTCTGAAGTTTTACAATCATGGATGCCAAGAAAAACACAAACAGCATTTTTTTTTCAACCGGCGTCTGGCAGTTATTATTGTTTCAAAATTCGCAATCGCAGTCTGGCAATCACAAATTTTGTTTTATAAAATTCAATTTTTCGGAATAATTACAGGTTATCTAGCACAATCATTTTGCTGGATGCCTATTATCATTATTTACTTTCAAATAAGTAAGATATTTCTTAGAAAGATTTGCAGTAACACCATGTGAAAGGATCTCTTTTGAGAAGAGGTAGAGTTACTGCAAATCTTTCTAAGTCTAGCCTCACCATGCAAAGCTTCAAATCTCATTTGAGAAATTTCTTTTGGTAGTAAATATTGTTCGGTATTTGCAAATGGTGTATTCTATCTTTAAAGGTAGTATACACCATTAACACTGGTTGTAATGTTCAGAATTGGATGGGTTTATAGGGGATTAATTCCTGTTGGAGTAAATATTGTGACGCCGCCCTAAAAGAAAACAATGACACTCTTGTAGTCCATTTTAGTCTGGTTGGCTACTCGACTTCTTTCAGATAAAACGGCAATTGACAGAATAGAGAATTACTATTTAAGGAAACCAGAGTACACGTACATACATCACACGGAAGTCAACCTCGTTACTATGGCTACAATCTTGCTGCGCCATGTTTTCCCACAATGCCTTGCGCGATCTTAACCCCTGGAATTGTCTAATTTAAATGTGCCATATATTGGCACATTTAAATTAGGGCTGCAGTCGATGAGTTTAACGCGCGGCGCAATCTTTAATATTTTGTAATTGTTATTTTGCAGAATCAATCCTTTCAAACATGATATTATGACATCAAGTTATTTAGCAAGGATTTATTTTAAATTTACGTACCTCTGTCGTCCATCTATAACGTTAGAAACGAGTTTTGGGCAAAAAAAAAGAAGCTTCCAAAAATCCATATTGTACAGATAAGGCGCAGACTTGAAAAAATGTTCATACGTGACATGCGCTCAGGAACAAGCGCGCATTACATTCAGGGCGTGTAGTTTTCGAAATGCACACGTAGTAAGCACCGAATAGCCAGTCAGCGTCTTTTAAGTATTCTTCACGGCCAGGGGTTAGTGAAAGAACGCGGAGTGGAGTCGAGGCTGCATGGAAGTAAACCGTAGTGCAAACAAAATGTGAACTTACTAAATTTTTTTAAAATGGGGGTAGTGTTTGAAAATAGTTAGGTTTTTGTCAACGATTGCCAACTGGCAATGGTTGAAAATTGATACAACATTCCACTTTCCTTGAAAACCACAGCACACGTACGGTGCCGATATTTCACAGGATGCTTGAGCAGGGTTTTAGCCACGGTGGGCGGCGCCGGGCGGAACCGCCCGGCACTGCAAATTTTCGTCTGGCACTTGGGTTCAAATTGGCTGTGCCGCCCGGCACAATATTTTTTTTTTTTTTTTTTTTTTTTTTAAATAAAATTATAGGTACAAAGGAAAAAGAGAAGATACAAAGTCACGTTAATCATGTTCATGTAGTAATTTATTTTATTAACTTGGCTAGACTTTCACAGAAACATGCAAAAATGAACTGGACCCCTGGCCGCGAGGCGCGAGAGCTCCGCTCGCTGAGCTCGCAACGCTTCGCAATCTAATAATTTACCCGGCACTAAAAAGGTCCTAGCTAGAACCCTGTGCTTGAGACTGTTATTCATGCACCGACAGTAAAGTAAGCTATTTTATAATGAAATACTTATACTCTAATCCATTAATTTGTATTACCTTTAAAGACAATAAACGTACCTGCAAAGATCTGGATGGAACAGATACAGAACTTCTTCTTCCTTAATGCCCATGTGATACATCATACCATCTGAAATGAACAAGAACCGGGTTGACTCGGAAGCAAAGAAAATGTCAGGCCGACATTGAAGCAACATTCTTCTCATGCAAAAATCTACACTTAAAGCTGGACAAAGTACTGCAAAAGCCATGCTTAGCAAGACAGAATCCCATCTCTTTGAAAGCAATTATTAAAGCATTCAAACTGCATACATGTAGGTCTAAACTTGGTACAAGTACCGGTATGTTGCCTCGTTTTGTTGACTGCCCGTCTGATTTTAAAATTGTGCAAAAATACAAGTAGACAAATTTGATGTCGTTTAAGAAACAGAGGTGGCTACATGTACCGGTAGGTGCGGAGCTGCAAGCCACACTTTTCGGCTTCGTGATATACAGAATAGGCATTTTTGAACTATCTTTAGTGACAACAGTCAAGTATTGAATATGGGGTGTGCCCATTATTTTACTGGGATTTCTTGCACCATGTGATCGACACGCGGCATTCTGGCACGTGATTATATTCTACATGGCGGGCCATACCATCATGACTTCAGGAGTGAGGGCGTGTGTTATGGACATTGAATTACCGCATGCTATACGTGTACATTTACTGCACATGTACAAGTAATGTACTGCGCAAGCTGTAATATAGCGCCCTCTCGCTAGTGTTGTTATGTACCAGCCATGGGCGCTGACATCTTGTTTTTCCCTCACCCGTTAACATTCCTCTCGTTCATCAAGTCTCGTGTTTGGTCTTGATTCATTCATCTTGCAGTACCCAAATACTACCACAGTGACGTGGCGGCTGTGTCAAACATTTCTTCACGCATTTTCAGCTGTACTATCAATACTATATCGGCTTGATCATAGCCCTTTGATTTCTTTTCAATGTACTGCAATTTCTCGAAAGTCCGAACCGAACCGAACCTGGAGGATCCTACTCTTGACTGCAATTTCGCATTAAGCCCAATAAAAAAAAGCTTGATCAATTTCTGCACCTGATCCGTTGATCATATTTGCAGACTCCGATTTCCAGTACGTCAGGCTGCTTCTGCCGTCAAACTTGTCCACTTTGTTGACCTTTGACTTATTCCCCACACCAGTGAATGACGTGTAGACACCTAATGCTGTGTGGTTTCTCTGTAGTGAAAAGTCCATGGAAGAAAATTAAAAAAAACACTCGCAAAAGTATTAACCAAGAAGTGTGGTAAAGAACTCCCGAACCGAACAACAAAAGCAACAGCCAAACTTCTGTGACATAAATGAATTGCAAAAAGTTTCACTAAACAGCAGCCACCATAAACCTGTCTATTGCAAGTGGTGATAAGCCAGTTCGGTATTCCAACTGCATGCTCATGTGCACAAAAAGATTTGACTATTTTTCTTTTGACATTATATTTCCTCGAGTGGTGATGAGAATTGGACCGAATAGCTTGTTCTGGTAGCTGCGAATGGTGGGCCAGTATAGGGTGCCACCGTGCAATGGTGGTTATTCTTGAAAGCTTCCTTCATTCCTCCATGCTTCACCGCATGGTTGTGTCCTGCAAACCCAATTCCTTTGTCTTCGTGTAGTTAAGTAAACATTGGCTAAATACTCATTTTTGCTCGATTCCCCTAACAAAATGTTAAAAAAAAAATTGATTTTGGGCCTCTCAGCAGTTCCTCTTACCTTTTCTATATAACCCTAACCCGTTTTTCCTCTATTCATTAAAATAAACATTCCTGTGAATAAAACCTCAAACTATAAATATTAAAGATGTCAATCATGACAAACAATGAAAATCACATTTTGACAAAATGTTAACCCTCTCAACACTGAGCGGGTCATTACATTTCTACATGATAATGCACAGCCCAACTTACCAGTAATACCTTTTTTTGTGGAGCCAGTCACATTTTTGTGTCTCCCACAAAACAAAACAAAAAATTGCGAATTGGGTTACCACATCCTGGCCCCATGTGCATTGTTTGCTGTTTAAAACCCAAGAACAAATGTTTATGTTTCAGTCCTATCAATTATGGGTTGCTATTAACATACAGAGCACTACATATATATGTCCTGGAATCGCCCAATTGGGATACAAAACGTGTTCTAGAAACTAAATGATGTTCATCGCTAAAAACATTTAAAAGTAGGGTATAAATATTAACACAAATACATGTAGCCTTTAAAAACTGGGTGTTTTTGTGTATCCTGTGTAGAACAAGTTAAAACTCAAGCTGTTTGGGTGTAGTCTGATTCCAGCTGGAAAGTGTTCGCCTTTTGCGGACGTGTAAGAAACCACATTTGTGCATTGGTGCTGTGTGTAATTCATGGAAAACACTTTACGTGTCTCGAACATTTAATAAAAAAAGATTATACATACTGTACACCGTTGTGTGCAAGGTACACATACAACCGTAAGGCATTAGATTGGTTTCCTTTCAACCATATGTTTGAAATAGGATAACTAAACAATCCAAAACAGGATGATGTTCTAACATACATTTAGTTGTGGAGACAGGTTCTTTTGTTTGGAAAAAAAACCAGACCGAGTAGTGGGGACATTTTCTTGTCTCCATACATGTACATATGTGTACGTACATGTATTGGGTCTCCAGTAAAGGGATCTAGTGGGTAAAATTGGGTTAGGGTATAAACAAAAAATGGAGAAGACAACAAATTAGGCTGATGTTAAAAAGTTTATGTAGACAGAATATTCTGAGTTTGAATGGAATGTATATGTCCCTGTAACGCAATGTGCGAAAATAATGGGTTCACACTTTACACACGTTTGTAAATGTATTTTGGATTTGCTATTTGGGTACGAGCCGAAAAGCAGTCGATTCCACGAAAACATGCGTAGCTTGCACCATGCGTAGGACTACGTGTACGCAACAAAATTGGTTGCCTAGCTTTGCAATAAACTTATAAATGATCGATTTCACAAAACTTGGCGTAGCTGTGCAACGTTTTTTAAAACATCTTGAACGAGGCTAATAACGACATATGTTGGTATGTTATTGTGTTCTTTCATGAAACAATTGTTAATTCACCTTCGCATGCCATTTTGAAAAAAAGTTTTGTCTGATTTTCTGCGGAATCAAGCAGCAACTCTAAAAATTTGGTCATGTACACTTTATGTACCAGTATGTACATGTACCAATACATGTATGTACAATGTATAATAGCAATTCGTATCCTTCAAACACAACGCACATTCAAACATGTATGCAGGTGATAAGGCTTTCTCTGTGGCTGGACCCAGATGCTGGAACTCAATACCTCTCAACATTCGTCAATGTAACTCTGTTCACCAGCTTAAACATAAACTTAAATCATATCTGTTTTCATCTTACATGTAGGTTTGCTCTCATCCTTCATTTTGAAATTTCACCATTTTCTGTTTACGTGGAGTTGTTCGCAAGCATATTGAAACCTTTGGAAAAATGCACTTTGTAAATGCCATTATTATTATTATTATTATGGGTGTTTTTCTCAAGGTTGATCAGTTGAGCAATGACAGGCTCTACAGGGATCACAAATTGCTGGTAAAATATGTAATTTTCAGTTGCCACAACTTACGCAACCTACAATAAATTGACTGTGCAAGTTGAGCCATAATTTGTTGTGCAAGTCACAGACTTATACGCAATATCAAGCTTTCATAAAACCTAAATGTTGCCCGGCGAAAAAAATTGCGGCACAAGGAGACTTGTGCAATTGCATTAAGTTTTGTGAAATAGGCTGCAGGGTTGAACTTATCTGTGAAGAACAAAGAATCCATTTTGAATTATTTGTTTTTGCAAAAATGTCCATTCGGGCATTAGCAAATATTTACCTGCTTAAAGTTTTGTGTTCACAGACTCAGAAAAAAAACCTACTGTAGAAAACAAAATACAAATTTGTAGACATCTGGGAATTTACATCTAACAAGTCAGGAAACCAGCCAGTCTGGCTTGCACTCATTCACAGACTAACTAAATTAGGTCAAAAAAGTGGTTCAAGGTTTTCAAACGATGGACAACCATCGTTCAAAATTGATACAAACAATTTCACCTTTCTTTAAAATGTCAGCACACCAGATGCCATAATTTCACTGTTATTCACTTTACAGTCGAGTAAGGTATTTCATTTGTAATAGTTTGGCATTTTTTCAAGTTTGCAAATGTTGTGTATAGTACTTTTAATAGTTTGAAAGTCTACAACACTGCACAAAAACTGAATCCAGATGACAAAACAGATGCGTCCTTACCCCTAGTAGGAATCCAAACTGAGACTCGAACCCCGGCGGAAGAGGATAATCTGGTAGGTTATCGTGGAGCCACTTAAAAAGTGGTTCGTCGTAGCCCCAGATCAAGTCGCTGACAGTCAGAGGCATGAAGGGTTTTTCCCCCATCAAGTCCAAGAAAGCCGACAGTGCAAGCTTAATGAAGAATGATTCATCTCTAACAAAGTAGACTACAGACTGAGGATAAAGCGCAAAGAAACAAACATTTATAAATACTGACAATTGTATCAGACAGTTAACCTATTCCCATTGATCGAGAACCCGTCACGTAGCTGATCTTAACCAGTTCGCACCACAGGACGTATACATGTATATATATACACACGCAAGGTTTTCCCCAGATTCAAAACGGATGACGCATAAACACGTCTTGAGCAAGGCCACAAATGTCTGTCAGCAGCGAGCAAGGCCGCAAATGGGTGGGTGTGCTTCCCGGTCCCATCACCTTGAACCTGCCTTGGATCGAGTTTCGTTAAAAATAATTCCGTGCCTCGGCTCGGTGATGTTAAAATAATGTCGGCATTATTAAACGGTTATTAACTGGTTAACCAGTTCGCGCCGGGATTATTTTAACATCACCGAGCCGAGGGGCGGGATTATTTTTAACGAAACTCGATCCAAAGCGTGTTCAGGCCGATAGTGCCGGGAAGCACACCCACGCATTTCCGGCCTTGCTCGCTGCTGACAAACATTACCGAACTTGAACTTGGCGTGTTTATGCGTCATCCGTTTTGAATTTGGAGAAAACTTTGCGTTTATATACGTCATCCGGCGCGAACTGGTTAAACGGATGATAAAGACATGGCTGGCTGGTCTTAAAGGTCTAGGATACACCATTGCTAGTTGCTTGAATTATAAAGAATGAGACAATGAGTGGACTTTAGAAATTGTATTTTATAGTAAATATCGTTTAACTGACCTGTCCCAAGTTTTACAAACATGGAAGCCGAAAAAAAATCCAAAAAAAAAGGCATTCGTTTTCAACCAGGGTCGAGCAGTTGTTCTGGTTGTACTTGATAAAGAGGTTTTTTTTCGCGATTGCCGTCTTTTTGAAATTTAAACTTGCAATATGCATTAAAAGTGCCAACCTTTAAGGTTTATATCTACAGAACTTCAGATTCCATAAGGGTTGCAGATTATAGAAAAAAAATTAAGCGATGTCATCACTCATCACTCATGTGTCATGTGAATTCACCATAAAAGGGCAGTCAGTTTCTAAAGTTTCACTTATTTTATTGAATTGTATAAATGCAACATTGCTGCCAACACAGCTCGATGTTAATTTTTGTCACCAACAAAAACAAGTGTTTACATTAGTTTAGTGTTAAACTTGAAGTCTTAAGCGAAATCCATTGAACTTTTGTTGGTCTATGGATCCTAAGGCACATCCTTAGGAGCTCCGTCATGCCATTCGTTAGATACCGTATTTCTGCTAATTGTGCTGTCTACGGAGTTTGAAATTGGTGGCCATTGTATTGGAGCCCGGGCCTGTACGCAGGATTTATTATGGGGGGGTGCAAAATTGTACTGATGGGACCAAAAATGGGACCAAAATTTGTTGTGTGTCAGTACTGTTATTTCTACATCAAAATACCATTATTTACACTGGAAAATGTGGACCTTTTGGTAATTTGGGCATGGAGCCAGATGGGAATTTCCCCTTCTCTCTCCCCCACCCCCCCACCTTTTTTAAAGGTTTTTTCGCCCATCACATAAATCATAATTGGCCTTAAACAGGACTGTTCTAAAAGTAAATGTTCAGACTTACCTCGGTATACAAGTAAATGTTTGGTATCTCTGTAAATATCCCTGTAAACATTCTGTGTAAATGTTGTTGTATTTTGTATTATCGTTAGTTGTCAGTTGACGATTTTGTGGATGACTTTTGAGGATATTTGTATCCAATTTTATTTAATGATGTATGCAGGGCCCCAAGGGAAACTTGTTTTTAAACTGTTTGGGCACACCCTGGGTAAAAAAATGTAAAAAATAAATAAATCTGCATCAATTTTTCTGTAGATTAACCAAATTTATTCACGCGCCAAACTGACGTCCTGTCAACTTACAGTGATGGTGATGTAAAACTACAGTTTGAAAGTAAGGCTGTGCCGCTGATTACGGGTACCTGGCTCCAATTTATTGATTTTATTACCCGAAACTGTCTTGTAAATTTTGACACATTATTTCAGAAAAGCAAGCGTCCTTTTCTGTTCATTACGTGCTGATAAATTGTTAAAACGTATTTACTGACAATTTCCCAATGTCTAGATAGCAGCCTAATGGATGATGGCGCTTTCTTTGTAGTCATTGTGATAACAAAATGCCCTTGTAGTCTATTTACCGACAATTCTGACAGCGGCTATAACTTGCGGTTGACATTGTATCAGTGTTTTGTTACAGTTGTCCTTTGAGTAAGTTTTCCCGAGGTTTACGTTTGCAGTTTTTTTTCTGTCAGCCGCCTTGGTCGTTCAGCTGTCGGCAACTACAAAGGAATGTTCTGGTCTAGTTGGGCAGTGTTATTGGTGGTTTTTTTTATACCAGTGAAATCTGCTTTAAAATTTTTGAAAGCATCCCAAAAGTTTCACTTTTAAATGTCCTGCTGATCATTGCTAGAGTTCAATTAACTTTTTTTTTCGTTGAAAGTTATTTTACTGACAATTTATTTTTGTCCATTATGAATGAGTGTTGTTTCAACTTGTTTTGCGACATGGATCAAGACGGACTTTATAGTGACTTCATATTATTTTATTAAGTCGATGATGAAAAAATAGTTTTGTGACAACACCAATCGTTTGTGTTTTTGACTTGTTAGGCAGCTCACTTCAACATTTATTTATATTGAGAAGTTACGGGAACTGCAGCAAAATAACATGTACGTGAAGGGGAAGGGGGAAAATTAGACAGAAGTTAGAGCGGCAACATTCCAGCCACGTGCTCCTTTTGCGCGATCCCCGCCTTGCAAACATGATCTCATTGGATAGATTTTGCGTGACTGACGAAGTACGCGCCACACAAACTGGCTAGAGTTGTTTAATATCGCCTTCGCACGAATTGGTGGCGGGGTGGGTACCGGGTCTAGCGTAGTACCGGGTACATACGAGCAAAGTGCGTAAAGCACGCATGTGCTGATAAGCAAGCTAGTATCTTCACGTGGAACTAAAACCGGAGGCTAGGCTGCGATGGAACAGCCAGCATATGCACCGTACTGTTGCTTGCCGAGATGACTCACTCAACGAACTTCATGTAAACATCATTAACGTTGCCACAATAATTAATCAACTTCAGGATTACCGGTACTACATTTTATTTCACATTTAAAAACTTACAATTTTAGTCTCTTAAAATAAAAGGAATCTACATGTAGTTGCAAAGTAGGCCTGTGCATTTTGTTAGTTGCCGAATGCAGGGGAAGTAAGCACGCCATGCCAGTGCGGCAGTCGTGCTGCAGCTTGCTAGCGGAGTGAGCGGGGACGTACATGTACATTGTACATACATGTATGTACATGTACATTTCAAGTGCCGACGCGGTATATACATGTACTATACTTCCGGTTTTTTTGTTATGATCTTAATAATAGTCACGGGTACTCGACCGTGACGGGAATAGGATACCCGGGTCCCGTACTACCCGTAAACGCACACCCTTAATTGAAAGTGGTCGATTAACTTCCGTGCAGCCGCAGATCAATGTTTAACATTCTACCAGCCTCGCAAGGCAAGGACAAATTATGTCGTGATAAAACAAAGTCCAAGTGGGAATGCAAGATAGAATTAATAACGGAATGTCGCGGTCAGTTACTGTGAGGCCACGAAGGAAAAAGTCCAATGGAAACACAGTCAAAGTACTTTTACAAAAGAAACGGCTAGGAATATTGATGTACCGGTACATGTTTGCAAAGTTTTCTCTCATCTGTAGACCTGTACTGCATATTTAATACTTGATTTAAATTCACGATTTAAAAAAAACCAAAAATATCAAAAGTAATTTCAATCCATCAAGTACACGTATGCATGCTACTGATTTTAAATTTTGAGGGCAATTAAATGTGGCAAAAAAGTCACCTACATGTATTTGGCCTAAAAACGAACCAGATTCATGTAGATTGGGTTACCATGGTAATGTACATGGTACATGTACCGGTATGTACCATGTACATGTAGTGTGGTACCAACAGGGGATTGTGTTATCTGATTTCCAGTGAGTATTGTATGCAAATTAATTTTACATGCATGAAAGGCACTTATTACCAGTATGTTGCACCTAGTACATCAACATGTTGAACATTTTTGTACATCAATGTCACGCATACATGTGACCCGCTCCAGGAAAAGGTGACATTAGTTGCAAAAACAAAAAATAGAGTTATGTACATGCTGAAAAAGTCCAGGATATAAGCTTTCATTTGGTACATAGTACAGCTCCATAGCCCCTCCCGTTTTGGTGATATGGCGTTTTTGCATATTACATGTATTTGGTTCCATGGAATTCAAAATACACGACTGAGAAAACAGGCTTCAAAACACAACAAAACTAAGACAATACATTGGAACCATGCACTCTCAAACATTTTCATTTCACTTTATTTATCGAATTTCAGCTTTTTGTTAATTAAATCTGAAACTTTGGATATTAAAGATGTCATTTAAGACAAAAAAATGAAAATCAAATTCTGACCAAAAATAATTCCCTATTATTAACTTTAATAGGCATGCATAGTGCGACTTACGTCACCTTTTCCTGGGGCGGGTCACACATGTACCGGTAGTACATGTACATGTACCATAACTCCCCCGAGGACAATAGGTGAACAATGGATTTCTTCAGTTTTGGGGCGTTTGTGTTATAATTTCCACCTCCCTCTCCCCCATCACTTCCCTCCCCCATTTCTCCCCCTATTGGGGGGGGGGGGGGGGGGGGGTGGGGAGGGGAGGAGGCTAATGAAAATTATTCAATAGGGCAAAGTCATTCTTGTTATACCAGCACATGTATACACGTATGTGTATCTGTTTCATATCGAAAAATCAAATATTGAAAGATCAAGGTACTGTACATGTACTTTTGACATTGTGAAGCACAGTCAAAAACTCTACAGAGTAAATAATGTTCACACTTTGTCTGCTGATAAAGATTTTAAGATATGGCTTGCATAACCTGAACAAACAAAAACTAATTCCAGTCATGTGACCTGCTTGCATTCATTAGCTCGACTGATGGAAATGTGCCAACATCAAACGGAAAGACAAATTCATCGAAATAATCTAAATGGCAGCACTATATGCATGTCAGTCCTACCAATACAAAAATGTATGTGTAGCAACTTTTAACATTCTAAACAAAATGCGGAGTTTACTGTAAATAAAAAATATGCTGCCGATATTTATGAACTAAAGGCTGGTTCATATTTCACTGATGCGAAAGTGAATGCGGTACGAATTTGACGTCACAAAGCATTCGCTGCAAACATTCACCGGATGAGAAATGTGTTGAACCTTTGCAAATTTGCAGTCACAAATTTGCTTTGTGTTTGCGTCGAGTATGAACTGGGCTTAACTGGGGATGACTGGAGATGTCATCAGAGCTGCCAAGATCACACTAAACATTGGTGTGTAGCATTGCGAGCCACGCAAAGGCAAACAAAATTAAATAAATTAGGCAATGGATCAAAATCATAGGCCTGACCCAGCATGTTCAGACATGCATATTGCAACCTAGCATATTATGCTCGAGATCACCCGCACTGCTTCTGAATGCCATCGGTACTGACTCAACCCATATAGCAGTGATTTCGGGGGGGAATTGAGGCAGTGGTCTCCACTAAACAAATTCAAGAAATATTGAATAAGTTTGGAGAATTGAGGATGAATCCAATTTCTACAATTGGTAGCAATTAGAGGATTTTAAAAGATTGAAGATGGTTTCAAGCCAAAAGGGCCTGGGGGTTTAGAGTAAATACATACATGCATGGTGTTTTTTATTAGCTTAAATGAAAGCTTATATTTAAATGAGTGATTTCCAGTATACAGTACAAGTTATTAATTTGATTAATAAATATGAGAAATAAAATTTTGGAAAATTCACATGCCTCTAAAATGGTACCTCATTAGAATAGAAAACTAGCATAATTGTGATGCGAGTTTAGGAACTCGTTCGCCATGAAAATCACCCCAAAATATATTTTGGTAAAAATTTCACATTAGGTGTGTGATTACGATTTTCCAAACCCCAGCTTAATTGAGCTCCATATCTGGCTCCATATCTGGCTCCATCATTCATGTTCACATACATTGTATACTTGTACGTGTACTGTACTGTACTGTACCAGTGCATGTTGCAGATACAGCGCAGCCTTGCATTCAAGGCTAGTTTTAAACGTATTGTTTTAAACGGTCACGTGTAGTGGAGACCCTGCCGGTTCGCCTGTGGGACCCATGCCGGATGGCGTATGCGCCGGACCAGTTCTTGTGGCCGCGTTGCGACCGTTGATACGGAAGTTTGGGCAGCATAAACGGCCCAAGGCCAGTGAAAGGGCAAAAACACATAAAATAGAATCCTGAAATCTGATATAATCTGTTTTAAACTTTTGCTCTTTACCGTTTCCACTTTCAACCCCTCCCCCCCCCCCGCCCCCCAACTCTTTTTTTTTTTTTTTTTTTTTTTTTTTAGTATACATGTAGCTGCACCTGTTCCACTTCAGACCTTTTTTCCAAGGGGGGGGGGGGGGGGGGGGGGGAGGGGGAGAGCTAATAAAACTATTCAATTCATCCCTGTTTATACATGTATCTGTTTATCTGAAAATCAAATATTTAAACAGTAAGGTTTACTTATGATGTGCGGTCAAACTCTGCTGATAATGGTGTTGAGATATGGCTTGCATAACCTGAACAAACAAACCCAAACTAATTCCAGTCATGTGACATGCTTGCATTAATCTAACGGACCGATAAATTCATCGATACAAACTTGTCAAAATGGCAGCACCATGCATGTCAACAAATGCACAGTTACTGAAAATAAAATGCTGCCGGTATTTATGAACTGAAGGCTGGTTCTTGCGAAAGTGAATGCGATACAATTTGGCCTCACTGAGCAATCGCTGCAAACATTTGCTGAGGTTGAAATGTGTTTTGCGAATTTGCAGCACGAAAATTTCTTGTGACGTCACAAATTTAAATATTCGAATGCAAAATTATACGAACATGAACAGCCCTACCGTTTTTACCCTTTTTTCACAAAATGTTTATATACATCTATCCAGATCCTGTTGCACCATTTTCAGTTAAGGATGGATGATCTTCACAGGGTTCTTTACCGGGTTGGGGGGGGGGGGGGGGGGGGGGGGGAAGGCGACTTGTGCTCCATTCTCAAATGAGCTCTTGGAAGTACAGTACGTTGTAGTACTTGTAGACTCATGCCCCCATGCAATTTCCATATATGGCAGTGTGTAACACTGTTATTGGAAATATTCAACAAGATTTCATTTTTCAGACAACCCCAAAAAAGGGGAGGGGATAGTAAGTAGTACCATGTTAATGTCAACTTTGTTTTTACAGGTTTCTTGTAGTCGAGTTGCTTCAACTTTAAAAACTGCATGCGATGAGAAGCTTTGAAAAAAAATCGTACCTCGATCTGGAGTGGCCTGTACGAGTACAATTGCCAGCGCTATCCACACGTACGACATGCCTTGGGGCCGTGTGCTTTCATTAGAACATTTTAACATGCCCTTTGATTGAAATGAGTTCATCAACATTAATACCATGTGTGACCCGCCACGGCAAAACCAGTCGCATGTCGCATGACCTAATTACACAGTACAATGCAAAAATGTGTTAGAAACCTCTATCTGGTCGATTTTCATATTTTATCAATATTTTATCAAAATGGCCGCCAAAGGAACCCCATGGGACATTATTTAATATTGGAAACATAAAAATTCATTGACTAGACACATTGAGGATCACAAAAAAGTAGGTTAGAAAATATCCACACGGTACATGGGAACCCTACCTTCCTTCTAGACTAATTAGACCATGGTTGCTATGCAGTTTTAAGTGAAAAACCTCTGAAAATGAACAACAAACTTTAATCGTGATTTTCGTGAATTTGCTCTAACTCGGTCAATTTGTATCCGAATTCAATGAAATATGCATCATATTGAAAGGAATTTTGTGCAGATTTGCCTCATACTAAAAACTTCAATTGTCAAATTTTGGACATGTGACTGGTTTTGCCATGGTGGGTCACATGTAATTTTTCTGTACTGATGATGTAAATTGAAATTCGTCGTATTTTAAATTGCAATACCCATTTATTAAACCACTATTTTTATTATGCATTAAACCACTATTGCTTCGTCCTTCGGATGGGACGTAAAGTTGTAGGTCCCGTGTGTTGTATAATTTATAATGTGTGTACATATCTTTCTCATTATAACATTATAAAATTGTATAATGCCCGTAAAAAACCACCCCCCCCCCCCCCCCCCCCACCCCCATTCTCGCTAAGAGAAGGGGTTTGCCCCGGTGTTCCTGGGTGACACAGCCTCTGTCTACGGGGTTCTTCTGGCTTACGAGCTACAGTGCCTTGAGCGCTTTTGAAGGATCCTTGGTTTCATTACCAAAAAATAATAATAATAATAATACTAATACTAATATTGTAATTGATCGGATGGGCCCAGTCATGATGCAAAAGAAATGAAACAAATATAGAATGTTTTAGATCATAAAGGGCTGCCAACTCACGCATTTTGGGCATTCTCACACTCTCAATCACACACGGGATTTATCACGCTAACAAAATAATCCAGCATCCTCCACGTTCTGCATCATCGCTTCCAGGCGCCATAACCCCGCTTCACCATTGGAATCTCTTAGTCTCCTGACAACGGGCAGAGCATACTGTCTGGAACGTTGAGTTCCTCTGGTTCTTTTGAGAACCACACATCTCACTAAAGGGTATTACCGTGGTGTTACCGCAAACTACAAGTACCTACATGTACATGTACCTGTATCTTAACAAATAATTTCACAATAAATAAATAAATAAATAAATAAATAAATAAATATGCATATCCACCTGGTTTCCTGCCCTGACAACTTGTTAATGGCCAGATGTCAAAATTGTAGGTCAGGTAACCGCCAGCGACAAATTCATGACACATTACTACTAGTGCTGGGCGAGCAGTGATTTTTCCTACTCGAGTACTCGCTATGCAAAATAATCCCGGGCATGAACTGGTTAAAAACATGTTTATTCCACTACTTCCATACTATTTACTTACAAAATATAGTCAGCATGGCATACCACAGATTACAAATATCAATAAATCTGGAAACAAAAATCCCAAATTATTCATTATTTTGCAGTTTTCTCCGCTATGCCCTTTGCCCAGTTCCGTCTTTTTTTTGCCAGAACGCCTCATATATCGTTATGATCTTCTGACCTAGTGGGCTTTGAGGTCAAATTTGTGATAGCCTGCTGATCTAATCAAAGAAAAATATTGACATTTTGGAATTTTTGCCAATACATTTGAACAATCCATATTAATAGAGATACACTTTATTAAAGCCTAAAGATAAAGGTGCTACCACAAACCTTTATCTTATTAGTGCCTTCACCATGCAAACCATCATATCATACTGGTACACACCTTGGTCAAGGTCAGTAAATTTTGTTTTTTTGCTCCAAAAAAGGCAAAAGCCACTTGAGGTATGGAGCTGAATTATAATAAAGTATAAAGGGGAGGGAAAAGATCAAGGGTGCAAACGATAGATATTAAGATTTCTCTTAAAACAAAAAAAGATAATACGGTAGGATGAGGGAAAACATGCACCAAGCTAAGAATTCCACAGAGCTATAGAACAAGGGGAAAAGCTATTGACGCAGCTTTGTCATTCTACATGTAGACCTGTACAGTTACATACATAGAGTACCGGGGTATATTGGTGATGAGAACATGGATCTACAATAGCAGAGTTTTAAGCCGAAACACCCTAACTAAAGGAACCAAGCCGGTGGAACAATTAACATGAAAATACATGTACAGGGTGTCCCAGAAAAAAATAGCAATTCTGACAAGGACAATTTGGATAAATTTATGCATTGTATGGCTATTGATTATGTTTCACCATAAAGTAAGAGTAAAATGCTTTTCAGTGATACCGTGAATGCTTTCCTCCTGCCATGCATCACTGAGCACCGTTGTTTGGAAAATGTTGTGTAAAAACCCCTTTTGGGCAGTTTATCATGGTCAGAAGGGATGAGCAGCACATTCAAAAAGGGCCCGAGTGAAATCTAACTATTTGAAAGTATCTGAAGATGTACAAGATGTTTATCAATTGGTGATATTAAACTGAAATATGCACCAACACCTTCAGCGAGTCCACCTCCTCTTCGATGCCAATTCCACAACGGCGGCGCATGTGATCCACAACTCCTTTCACCATTGCAGGATAATAATCACGTTAGGATTTTGACTTCATGCTCAATGCGGTCTTGCAAATCCTGTGAAGGTTACACGGTGAACAATTTGTTTTTATACACCCACAAGAAAAAAGTCACAGGGAGTCGAATCCGGTGACCTGGCCGGCCATTCCAAAAGGTTTCCGTAGGCGATTCCTTACAGCGATGAGTCTGTAAGCAGGGGCGCCATCTTGTTTCTACTACAGATGTCAGAAGACACCATTTCCTTGCCGTTCGAAATGCTACTTGTGCACAACACCTTGGTGTACCGGTATCTGTAAATTCTCTTTAACATACTATTGACAAACATTCACTGTTATGTATAAATCACAGGTCACAGGTTATTTACATTTGTAAAATGTTAAGTATAGACATACATGTACATGATGCGTTTGTTTATGTTGTAAATGGAGGACACATACCTGGCGACACGAAGGTGAATTGGGGTTAGGGTTAAAATCGAGGACGTCCTCGATTAAGATTCGTGTACAAAACCAAAGAGAGCCGACAAAATTTTCTTTAGGAACAAAAGAAACTCCTCGATTTACACCATAAACAAACGCATATTTATGTGTATTGTATTGTTGGGAATATGGAATGGTATTGTATGATATAGTACGGTACCGCTAAGCTAACCTGTTTAAATATTCTAAATTAGCATACGGTAATTTCAATACATTATTATTTATGACCTTTTGCTCAAAACTTAGCGCACAATTTAAGCAATGACCAAAAAAAAAATATTTAAAACTTTACAAATATATTTGTTATTACTGTATATTCCTTTAAAATTCGTTTAAAAAGAAAAATATCGAAATTGAAAAAAAAAAAAACTCAATTTAACCGCGCAATAAATGCATTGTGCATTGTTGCAACCGTTCAATTTCTTTTAATCCGCAGAAGACAACCTGAACCCACCTGGCGCGCAACTAGATCTAGCTTCGTTAACCAACGTATGATACTCAGACTACCTGGCATCGAGGTTCGACAAATAATCCCGCGCCTTGTGGACATGTGGTCATTGATTTGACAGTGTCCCCTACAATGCCGATTACCCTTTTATTGCAGTGCATCTGGATGAATGTTTATGTTGTTAATGACCTTGTGAAAGAAAGTTAGTTAGTTTATTGGTTTGTTCATGTAGCTATGGTTTGTCCAACCCAAGCTAGGACATTGTCTAAAAGCTCATCTTTTGGGCGACAGTTTTGCTATACATTTACACATTATTCTCGCATATTCCAGTTTTGGGTGTGCCCCACATTCATGTATACATCAATTTAAAATATATTATATTTCTATATATTCTCCATTATAATCTCCATAATTCTCCATTTTATCTCTATATAATCTTAACAACTTTTGCTAAAAAAAACAGAGGAAAGTGGCCAGAAATCGTCTCAGATTGCACCACAAAGCATACAGAATCCAAACTTTTCCGGGGCCCTTAAGCGGGCCCCGGAACCCACGCTTCGCGCTCGCATTTTCTGATTTTGGGTGTGCCCCACATTCATATAGTTTATATAGGTAATAACAGTGCGAGAACCCGGTCATTACCACGCAGTATTTGAATAACCGGGTTCTCGCACTGTTATTACCTTTAATAAATACCTTTTTAACGAGAAAAATTGTGAAAATACTCTGAATTTCGCGACTTCGCGGCTTCCTTCTAGGCCGTTTTACAAACGCAGCTTCGTTTCCGTATTTTGTACCGGTAGTTTAGCTTTTTAGATTTAGATTTTTCCTAGTTCCGGATCGCTTCAAATAAAAACCTACCTTGTTATGGCTTGGTGTCCAATACTATTTGTTTAGATGAAGTGCATTTTGAAAAGAAACATACGAGCTTCTTGATACATAAGTAAAAATAAGTCTAAAAGTATCCAGTATTAAGAATCTGCCAAAGACTGCACGTTCATTTTTTTCTAGTTCCGGATCGCCCGTAAAATACATGCATCAACGACACGCGCGCAAGCAATTTCATATGACGTGTTCTGTTGGACCATGGAGAAATAGGACACAGGACAAAGTTTATCGGCTCGTTGCCGCGCACCACACACGTACGTACACGGACAAAACATTTCAAAGCATTTCCTTGCAAGTCCTCTTTTTAAACTTTATTGGAAGTGAAAGTATTTGAAATTTCTTTTAAACTGTATTTATATAAATTAATGAATACTTTATCAGAAATATAGGCTTGATTCGGGTTGGTTCTAGCGTGATAATTTTTCATGTACGAAGCAGTTTTTTACTCGATCCGGAATTGGTTATAAAACTGATCCGCAACTAGAAAAAGGGATGTCGGTATATTTGACGTCGTATTTTGAAATAAAGTAGAGCATAAATATCGAAACAAAAACTGTAGTTTCTCCATCACTCAAGGTAAACTACTAAACCTATTTCATTTAAATTTCGAAGATTAGACTTGCCGAAAACAGCCTGAATATTTTTTGCGATCCGGAACTACATTGTAGGAAAACGTCTGTAATGTGGCCAGAATGCAGCCCAAAGCCGGGGTTTAGAAAACGGCCCTTGGAGAACCCATGATATTACTACATATAATGACCTGCACGTGATCGAGTCTCGGCCAATCAGAAGCCTTCAACTCTCCTAGGTATTTATTAAATTAGTTAGTATATATTTACAACATGTATATATTCTCCATTATAATCTCTATAATTCTCCATTTTATCTCCATATAATTTATAAAAACCCTTGCAATAAAAACTCAGAGGAAAGTGGCCAGGAATCGCCTCAGATTGCACCACAAAGCATATAGAATCCACGGATCCCACGCCGTAAGGGCTTCGCGCTCGCATTTTCTTATTTTGGGTGTGCCCCCCGTCTGAAAAAATCCTGAATCCGCGCCTGTATACAGTATGCCCCCAAGATGGTGTAATGTACTTGTTGTACCGTACATGTATGTAGTGGGTTTTGTTAAAGGATCACAGAAATAGAAAATAAAAAGTACTTAACGGTATATGATATAAAACATAGGTTACAGTATTAATACACCCAATACAAAAAAATTGTGTGGATTTTAGGGTTATTTGAGCCATTACAAATTTCAAATTTCTCTTCAATCGCCCCGCCTAGAAAAATTCGTCCTTTGACAGAATGCCTGGATGTCGAAGTTGTGACGTCATGTAAAGAATAGCTTTCTTCGCGATTGATTGCAATTGCGTGGTTACGTATGTACGCACGCGATCGCGATCAATCGCGAAGAAAGCTATTCTTTACGTGACGTCACGACTTCGACAGGAGGAATTTTTCTGGGCGGGGCGATCAAAGAGAAATTTAAAATTTGTAATGGCTAACATAACCCTAAAATCACACACAATTTTTTTTATTGGGTGTATTGATACTGTAACCTATGTTTTATATCATATAAGTACTTTTTTTTTCTATTTCTGTAATCCTTCAAATCTCCAAGAATAAACAACTATATTCAAGTTTGCAATATGATAACATTGACTTTTGAAAAGAAATATCTATACATGCAATGGCAGCCATTTCGAAAATGTTGAAAATTGCTTGTTATTCTACCTATATTTTTGTAAAGGACAAATTTTGATGGCCCTATATATCTTTCTCATGAAACATGTACACATGTATGTGACCTGTCGATATTTGTTTTCATGTAAACCTGTTTTACCTTTTTCCAATTTTGTTCATTTGTCAAACATCTTTCATTCAATGTACCGGTAACACAACTGTAGGATTTTAAATTTTATTTTCTCAAGAATTAAATTTACCTGGTCTAACATAATTAATTACCCCTTAAATGTTGTATACCATTGGAAACTTTTAAAAAGAAAATTGAAATTGAAAAAAAAGCATGAACAACTTAAATTTAACCGCGCAATAAATGCATTGTGCATTGTTGCCTTGATGTGAATCTAGGCAGGCTTCACAGCCCAGTTCCATTGAACAATTGAGACTACTAGCTGTTATGGTATTGTGTTTCTGACGCCCAATTAGGATCGGAAGGGTGAAGCAGAGAGTACTGCACTTTACATGTATGCCCCAAAGAGGTACATGTACATATACCCACAGACAGTGTACAATGCACTTCTGTATGTACTGGGTTTTGTTAAATCTCCAAGACTAAACCATTATATTCAAGTGTGCAATACATGTATGTTAACATTGACTTTTGAAAGGCATTGTTGCCTTGATGTGAATCTACAAGTACGGTAGGCTTCACAGCCCAGTTCCATTGAACAATTGAGACTGCTGTTATGGTATTGTGTTTCTGACGCCTAAGGATCAGAAGGGTGAAGCAAAGATAAGTACTGCACTTTACATGTATGCCCCATCCCAAAGAGGTTTACCCACAGACAGTGTGCAATGTACTTCTGTATGTACTGGGTTTTGTGAAATCTCCAAGACTAAACCATTATATTCAAGTGTGCAATATGTTAACCAGTTCGCGCCGGATGACGAATATAAACGCAAAAATTTCCCCAAATTCAAAACGGATGACGAATATATACGCCAAGTTCAAGTTCGGAAATGTATGTCAGCAGCGCGCAAGGCCGGAAATGCGTGGGTGTGCTACCCAGCACTATAGGCCTGAACACGCTTCGGATCGAGTTTCGTTAAAAATAATCCCGCCCGTCGGCTCGGCGATGTTAAAATAATCCCGGCGCGAACTGGTTAACATTGACTTTTGTAAAGAAATATCTATAGGTACCGGAACAACATGCAATGGCAGCCATTTCAAAAATGTTGAAAATTGCTTGTTATTCTACCTATATTATTATTTAGGACAAATCTTTGATGGCCCTATAATCAAATATCTTTCTCGTGAAACATGTACATTGTATATGTGACCTGTTGATTTTTGGTTTTCATGTAAACCGCAATCTGCAAGTCCTGTTTCACCTTTCACCAATTTTGCACGGCCGGAAATATCTGTTAGCGACCGGCTTGCAGCCAGTGTGGCCAAAAATATCAGGGAGTACTACATGTACCCACAGATGCCAGCCTAAACCAATCTTGGATCAAGGTTTTGAAGAAAGAAAAAAATCCCAGGCATGGGGCATGGTCACGTCAAAATAATCCCGGCACGAACGGGTTAAGCTTGTTTTGCAGTAACTATTCCTTCAGAGATCTGCATGTAACTGTTGACTAATAAAGGTAAGATACATGTACACCATTGGTAATTGTTTGAATTATCATGAATGGGTGGATTTGGGGGGTTGTTTTTTATAGTGAATATCGTTAAACTGACATGTCTAAAGTTTTACAATCATGGATGCCTAGAAAAACACGAAAAAGTGTGTTTGTTTTCAACCGGCGTTTGGCAGTTATTCTTATGTTATTTTGGATTTGTTCGCAATCGCCGCGAATTCTTTTATATAAAAGTATATTTTTCGGAATAATTACAGGATATCTAGCACAATCATTTTGCTGGATGCTTAGAATCATTATTTACTTTTAAATAAGTAAGATATTTCTAAATAATTCGGTAGTAAATACTTTCGGTATTTGCAAATGGTGTATCCTACCTTTAATAAACATGTACAAGAGCACTGTCTGTTAGAGAGACATTTTCTCTTGCAAAAAGGAAGAAGTTTTGCCTATCTATGGGGGTTTTCCCCTTTGAGTTTATCTGGTTTTACGTGCTGAACTCTTTATATTTATAATGTACTACTCTTACCCAAAATGGCATGTTCGTCGTCATAAACGTGTCGTTCTCATCCCCGACTGACTGCGATCGATCAAAGACATAGGTGTAGGGCTGCAAACTGGTCACCGTGTCGTTGGGGTGGAAGGTAATGTTTTCTCTTGGCATTGTCATTCTGCATTGAGAGTAACAACAAAAGGAGTTACAAATTAATGTAACTTTTATGTTATTTGCAGATTTTGTACACGCTCAGGCCATAAGCAAGGAGTCCAAAAGTGTGACGTACCGGTACCGTTCCTGTTACACCTGACCATTACCCATCATGATGCAAATAAATGACTTCTAACTATATTTTTTCCGCAGCTACTTCGCTTTGTGGTTCATTCAGACCAACACACCTTCAGACCTTACATGTAGGTCTTCCAATTTTTATACAATTTGCTGTGCATGTAGATACATGTACTAATGAGTAATGAAGGCATGTCAATTTTTAGTGGAATCCCTCCTTCCTTGTGGCCGGTGGTCATCTCCAAAAAAATTGACATTTCCAGCCCCTGACACCATCTTTTACAGGAAAAAAAAAATCGGTCAAAAATACACAAGTTTGGTATCAAAATGATCAAAATTAAATTTTCTGATCAAAAGTGCCCTTAAATATTAAAAGTAGGTGACCTTTGACACATGGCCTTGGCCTTTGACCCAGATTTAAAAAAAAAAGAGTATCATTACAACATTTAATGAAACACAATCTGGTTGTTGATGGTGGTTTTGCCAGAGGTTGTCTGCAAGTTATTTACACACTGCTTATTTGCATCAGGAGGTATACGCTTCATCCCTAAAATTTAACAAAATCATGAGTAGGTCACCATGACCTTCGACACGAGACTTTGACCTTTGACCCAGATTAAAGATTTTGAGATCACACAAAATCTATAAAACACCAACTGCTTGATAGGGTATAGGTTTTTTGTACAAAACACAATTAAATAATTTTGGGGGTCTTAAACCTAATGATTTCATGACACGTTTACGTAAAGTATCAACTTTGCGCGAGACACAAACCCTGGGGTAAAGACCGTTACCCTCGATGCTTAAAAGGCTTAAAATGTTCACTGTACCCCATCTCATGACTGTATCCCAAAACAATTATACCTTACCTCCTAGTGTTTGAGGATCTTTACAGATTTAGCATTAAACTCTGATAAAAAACGTTTCAACATAACGTGTGTTTGTTTGACAGGGTTTGGATAGAAGTCATGAAATTGCTTGGTGCCCTGAACTGTCACTGCTGCAGAAAACGGATCCTGAAGGAATTTGCCACACTTTTGCACTTCAGTCGTATCCACGTAAGCAAAGCTGATTCCTGGAATGTTCTCTTTTGCTCACAAATAGAGCTCATGTGGCTTCAAGATTTGACCCCTAAGTGGCCTCTGAAGACTTGCTTTGGTAGCCAGACACTTCACAGAAGTTTCCACCCAATCCATAACATGACCCTTTGCCATGTGCCGGCCGTAGCCCAAAAAATGCCACTCGCGCGGCCTCTGAAGAAAAATCATCACTGTGATATAGGTCAGTATTTGCAATCTTTCTGTTCTTGTATTGCACAGAAGTTGAACAATTTCCTGGTTAAGACCGAAGAAGTATGCAAAGTATTATATTTTTTTCAGTTGGATCTTCGGGTGGTATAGGGTTAATGTCCGCACTCTAAATATCTAATGAAATCTTCTGAAAAATTATGCACAGTAGTTAAAACAGAATACAGATCTCCATTGTTTACAAAAACACTTGTTTTTTTACCCCGAGGTTGTTGGCTACAAAACACTGTAAGGCACATAATTATAACAAATTTAAAGATGACTTGAAAGTTTACTTCTTTTCCAAAAACAATCAGACAATACAAATTAACCCAACAGTTGCTGGCTTTAATCAAGTAATCAAAAGGATTATAAAATAATAAAAACAAACAATTAACAAACAAAGAAATAAAACAAAAAACACTTTTTTTTTACCTGGACACAATAATACTCTATCTACTTGTACTGGTATTTACTGCTTGTGCACTGTGTCAATTAACTATTCCCAGGGGCAATTTGAATAAGCAAGAAATTGCTTGAAAAATACAGGTGGGTCATTACGTGAAGCTGAGACACAAAGTGTGACATTTGAATTTATATTTCTAGTTCCATATCAACTAAATTATATTTATTCCTGATGTTTGCCTTGGATGTTGGACAGATTTGGGCAAGTTTTGTACGTTACCATTCAAACATTTCGCACTAGGATTGTATTTGGAGATTGATCAGGCTAGTGCTGGGCGAGTAGTCATTTTTCACACTCAAGTACTCGCGAAGAAATTGCTTGCGAGTAATTGAGTACTCGCGAGTAGTTGTTGCCATTTCCACAAGAGGGAAAAATGACAGGCACACGTGTTTATAAGTTTATCACCATGTGTTTTCATTCAAAGCATAATGATAATTTCGGCAGCAATTTGGTTTCGTTTATCGCTCAAGTTTCAATTCAGAATGTGTTTTTATTCCTCCAATGTAACTTACTTGTAAGAATAAGGTCCAATTTCTACTACGCTGGGTTTTCCCCCTTGGAGCACCTCATCTGGGTTTTGAAGATCGAAGAAGTAAAACCTGGTGTAAATGGGAAGTGTGGGATTTTTCCACTGTGGGTAGATCGGCGACTTTGGACTAATGACCATCATCTGAGGAGAACATGCCACAGTGCAACAATGAATGTCAAAAGAAACACCACATGTAGATGGTTCATCATGTAGCCCAGGGCCAATTTCATAGACCTGCTTATTATAAACCACACATATAATTTCCTTATTAAAGGTACGGTAGAATACACCATTTGCAGATATCGAAAATAATGTACTACCAAATTCTTAAGAAATATCTTACTATCAACACAGTCCTTCTGATTTGAAAATCACAGGCGTGTTGAAAAAGGCACACCCTGATTTTTCCAGGCGTGTAAATTTTCAAGGCGTGTGATTCTGTGGTCCAACCTGAGACTAACCAATACTTGGCATTTGTGTAATAATATTAATCTTGGTGAGTTTACAGTAAAGCCATTTTCTCTTTAATAATGACATTGTTTTCACAAACTATGTACATGTAGTACAATTATGCCGTAAATGTACTGTATGCTGAGGTGTGCGGTACAGTGGGATTCAGACGTGCGATTATTAGCACTTCTTAGGAAGCTTTTAGGCATGCGATGGTGTGGGGGTGCGATCGCACGCCTCAAATCAGAAGAACTGCAACAGCTAAATTGGTTTGAAGCAATCTCCTTTTTTTACATTTACTTTTGCTTTTTTGTTTTTACATTTCCACGCTTCTACACGTGTACGTATGCATGTTCTCCCAGTTTTAAACAAACTTGTTTAACATGTTTAATACCAGCCAATTGTTTCTTTCTTCCCCTTTTTGGAGTTAAGGTTTTAACTCATTAACCCTAAACTTGCAAAAACCTGCAATTCCAAAGCGTTAAAACGCCATGTTTGTACATGACAGTTTAACGCTTTGGAATTGCAGGTTTTTGCAAGTTTAGGGCTGATAAGTTAAAATCTTAACTCAAAAAAGGAGAAGAAAGGAACATGATGAGTCCTGCAAAATCCTACAATATTTATTACACGTGGCCACTGCCTGGATCCTGCCAAAAATCCTGCAGTGGGTTTACCATTGAGCAATAAAGCAGCCAAACTTGGAACAAACAGCTGCAATTTGCCCTATTACAACTAGGATCTGCACATGACCCTTGGTTTGCAAACATTTCCTATCCTTGACACAACCTTGACTGAAGCTCTAGATGGAAAATGTGCATAGAGCATGAACAATGTGGAAGTACAAAGTAACAAATAACCTCAATCCTCCTTTATTTGGACAAATATACCCAAGTAACCGAAATCACTGGATGTAGGTCACTGGATTTATCCCAACATTAGTTTAGGCCTGATGACCTACATGTACGGTAGATCTTGCATAATCCTCCAGGACTTGGCAAAACCCCAAACGCCTTCAATCTTGTAAATTCTCCCCGATGCATCAACTTGAGATGGTTAGGGTTAATAACAATTGAAAACAAGTTTTTGTTTATACACAACATACATAAGGTGTCGTGGCCGAGTGGATAAGAACACCGAACTCAAGCTCTGGTGTTTCTGTTCAGCAGAGTGTGGGTTCGAGTCCTGGTCGCGACACTTGTGTATCTGAGCAAGACATTTAACTATAATTGCTTCTCTCCACCCAGGGTTAAAATGGGTACATGTACCTGTGAGGGCAGAGATGGTTATTGTGATTGATTTAGCCTAGTAGCGCATATATTGCAGCATAGGCTGTATACTCCCCAGGGAGCTGAGATGATTGAAAATGGCCCAGTGACCAGGGGTAATAATGTTGGAAGCGCTTTGAGATGCCCTTCGGGTGTGAAAAGCGCTATATAAATCCCAGATAAAAAAACAACCTAACAAATTCAGTCAAGCAATAATCTCTCGTCTCATAACATTCCTTTTTTAAACTCATGTCGGGCCTAAAAAATAAAATGTTGTCCATCAATCACCAATTGCCATTTTTGGGCGACAGAAATTGTTCTAGCATTAGAGTAACTCCACCCTTTACGTTCATAACATGGGGAGTTTTGCATTAACGGCTGAAGACAAAATGATACATGGAAAATGGGACAACAATTTGTTATTTTTAAGTGCCCACCCCTGACCCGTTTTCTTAAATGTGAGGATTCGAGCAAAATAAGACGGAATTGGGCAAAGGCTGTGATGGATGAAAAGTTAAAAAAAAAAATTGTAAATAAACAATACAGGTAGTAATATACAAATCTTGGAATAAAAGAGATTTTAGAGAAAAACAACTACAGTAGCATCTTTCATTTTTACGACTACATGTACAGCACAAACCAACAAACCTTCTCATTATTGTATTTTTGTTGACAGCCCAAGCTTGTCGTCAGACTGCCCATCATGTACGATTGAAGTGTAACAAACAGTAATGTATTAAGAAGAATGGTATTCTCCTCCCTAACACCTGCACACTCTTATTTTAACCTCTGACCAGTTCTGTCTCATTTTGCCAGAATTAATGCCTCACAAATCTTTAGTGGCAACACAAAATCTTTGCTCCCCGATAAAACCAAGTTTCTCATAAATACCTGATCTAAGATAGCATCCATGATTGCTTGGAATCCAAGTGGTATAGCCACTGCACCCATGAGCAGCATCAGTACGCCAATGACCAGCGCAACGACAACAGTCCGAGTTCGGAGTTTTTTTATGGCAGCCGTCATGATGATGAGCTCAGGCAGGCAACAGTGTCAGTGAATGAGTGCTGGCTCAACCGTGAGCTCCTGATGCGTGTACATGTATGTGTACATACATGTATACCCATTGGGCAATGACTGAATGTGGAGCTAGGACCTGTGTCTATCTGTATTGTGTACGCAGAGATAGAGTGCGTGACAATCAGATTAAAGTAAAACACACACAATTGATCAGGGTACCTGGATCCCATTGGTTGTCACCAGACAATGTGTGGACCAATCGTTGTGTGTTGTATTGACAAGCGCAGTGAGCTGGTCATGTAGTACTGGTATATTAAAGTCCTTTACACATCTGCAAAGACAAATTTATAAATAGAATGGAGGTGTAAATTGCTGTAACAATCCAACATGTGTGATACTTATTGCAACATAAACATGGCACCGGTAATAGGGTGTACTGTACCGTACCAGTACATTACACAGAGAACAATAAAAAAGTACCCCACAATCAGCTGGGTATGTGGGGGGGGGGGGGGGGGGGGTAATCTTCCATCTTGGCAGCATTTAGCGTCACAAAAGCGATACAAACGACTAAACATACCGGTATTTAAAATACCGATAGCTTTTACAGGATCCCATGGCAATTTCAAAGGTCATGATGTTGACTTCTGATCTACAATTGGAAGTGTTTTTTTAGTGAGCTACATGTACATGTACAGTATACGTACATGTAGGTCACTAGATTTATCCTAGGCACTGGGCAAGTGAGCCCTGCCATTGCTATTAGTATTAAAGTGAATATTATACCAGGTGTCTCAACAAAAATGACCTTTTTTTGACACTCGCACAGATATTTTTTGGGCCACCAGTTGTGGAAAAGAGCCTTGCTAATTGACATCTTGTACACGAGACAAAATGATTTTTTTTTTAAATTGTTTATTTTGTGCATAAAAAACCCAGTTATGCTGGATAATATTACGATTTTAGACACATCTCGTAATAAAAAAGAAAAAAATTCTGGACACTTTGATAGAAAATTATCCGAGTAATTGGACCCATGATTGGGGCTGCAATTCACTTCCGCCTCACAACCTTTATTTACATTCAAATAAAAAAAAAAATAGGTTAAAAGGACTATACCCCGTCGCAACTCAACTCCACATAGTAGCCGCGTAGCCGCCAACAGGGTAAAGTAGCCATATGTAAGCGTAACCGTCAACGTGGATGCTTGGGACATTATTCAATTGTTGACTGTTGTGATGTGGAAAATGACATTATGAACGCCAAAGGGCACATACATAGCACCTACCGGTAGCTGAGGCGAAGAAAAAATTAGGTTTACTCTAGATAGCAATTATCAACCGGACATTTAAAGGAAACATGCATTGCAGTCTAACATTTTCATTATGCAATTTTGGTTTTAAATTAATAGATTTATGTGTATTAAATGTGAATACAAAGCAAAACTGGTTCTAGTGGTGCGAAATACGATACCCTCTGGAGACATGAACACAATGTGTACAATGGAGACAAAACGTCTCCGGAGGGTAAATTTCTATAGATGAATAGGTCTCCATTGGGAATTTCACGAATTAGATTTTTGGATTTTACTTAAATTACTCAAAAACTAGGATTAGGATGTGGGTTAGGGTTATGTTTGGGTATGGGTATAATACAGGGTATATTGGGTCGAAATTTCAACCCAGAAAAAAAATGATGGTTAAAATGGGAGCATTTTGAAAAACGTGCTCGACTTTCTAACCATTTTGTACACGAGAACAAAGCCATGTCTTCACAGTGATACAAAAATGCGAATGTGTGTACGTTTAGTGTGGTAATTTAGTGTGCCGTCCAAAAATTGACCCCCCCCCCCCTTTTTAAATTTCACGGCCACTAAAAATGAGTGACGTAAACCGAGGCAGAACCCAAACAAATTCTCGATAGTCGGTACGCAACGTCTAGGTTCGAGACGAGTTCGCGTGGCCAAGTACACACACAACTAGAGTGAACCTGGCCGCGTATTCGGCCTGATATTCCAGCCACGTATTCCAGCAAACGTATACCAGCAAACGTATACTTGAATACGAGGTCGCTGCAGAGGGCTGAAAATCACTAGGCCCGGACCACTTCGCTCTGGTAAGCTTTTCCTTTGGCTGTCCATATCCTCCAAAATTTAGGATCAGCCGGAAACAAATGAAGGCTAACTCCATCCTTAGTACATGTAGTTTTGCTACACCTAGCAGCTACATGTACACACCTAGTCGGCATGACCGAAAACTGTTGTATTTTTACCCTGATTCAGAATGAAAAACCATGTAAAGACGGACAATTATTGCAATGCGCGCAGTCGGTATACGATAGGCCGGGTAGCAGCGCGTCGAGTCTCTGCCTCGATTTTCGTCATACCCATCGCGAGGTTTTATGTTATTGACCAAAATGTTCAAATATTATTTTCCCCCATTTATCACAGAAAATAAACACAACCACACACATAATGTTGTTATCAAAAATATACGTTATTGATTTAAGCAAAAAACACCTATTTGCTTTAAAAAATTGTAAAGCAGATTTCACTAGTATAAAAAAAATAAAAAATAACACTAGCTGCCAATACAAAGAAATCAACTAGACCAGAACGTGTTTGTAGTTGCCAACAGCTACAAATGTAAACGACTAAGGCCGGATTTGATTTACAATAAAATAAAGGCTTTGTATTGTGGTAGCTTTCAATGCTCTGGCTGCCGATGTTGCCGCAAATTAGTTCACGGTTGTGATCAAATTATGGCTTAAAAAGATTGAGCACATTATTCTCTCATACAGTCGGATGGTACATGTACGTCTAGTTGGAAAAAAAGTTTGGGGGACAATTTGCCAAATTATACCTTTTGGCAAAATCTCTCTATCAGATTTTGAACTACCATTAACAACTGGGTACAGTTGTGAGACAGCGACACGAAATGATCACACAGACATGGCAAAATAATTGTAAGCAAGTTGAGAAAGTTTTGTTTTACTAAAATAACCCCACCTCAATTTTCTTGTTGCACCGCAAAGCACACTTTCCATTGATACAGGAAGAAATTATACAATCATAAACAAATCATAAACAGCAAAAAGCACTCCTATCAAATTTCGTAGTTTCGTACCCCATAAGACATTATCTAAAATATAAGCGAAGCTTACTGACATAACAAAACACAATACAATTTCAACCGCAAGTTAGCTGCTGTCGGTAAATAGACTCAAAAGGTAAATGTAGGTCTCTATTAGTATTACAATGACAACAAAGAAAGCACTATCATCTGTTAGACCGCTATCTAGACACCGAAAAATTGTCTGTAAATGGACGCAAACGGAATGAACTCAACTTAACGCACGTTCAAAACAGCTGATCGTCTGCTCATTCGCTGCTCGACTACAGTTTACTATCGTCAATAATGTGTAGGTAAAAATTGCACGGGTATCAATGAAATACAGCTCACATAACACCCTACTATAGAAAATTTAAACGGGATCCCGACGGGATCCCGGTTCCTTACCGGAATCCCGGTTGTAAATATTATCCAGCCGGGATCCCGGCGGAATAATTTCAACAACCGGGATCCAGGTTTTAGTCAGAACCGGGATCCCGGTTGTGAACATTGGGCCGTATGCATAAAAACTAGCATTTGCTTTTACTACCAATTTTCAAGCATTTACTGGAATCTCTATGAATAAAAATGAAGCAAAAGGTTTTACTGGAAAGTATTTGCTAAAGACTAAAAGTATTTACTTTTTAATTTCCAGCATTTGCTAGAATATTAGTATTTGGTACGAATAAAAATGAGTAAATGCTTCAGATTTGCAGTATTTTTTCAAGGTTGGGTCGCGGCTACCTTGAAAAAAGAGAAGCAAATACTAATATGAAAAATAGGAGCTTTTGTATGTGGTTAGGCAGGAAAAGGTATGAACATGCAAGACGGATTGTCTAGGATTAAAATACAAGCAGTTGTACATGTACTGATCTTGGGGAAGGAAATGAGACGTAGATGGCCGTATAATTTCTTGCAATATTGCTGAGACAGAAAATGGCATCATGACTGCGAAGCATGAACTTGAGGTTCCGATTTCATTCAAACACCCCTGTCAGTGTCAGCGCACACACACGCATGCAAGCGTGGGTATAGGCACTCACCGCGTTAGGGGGACAGGCTCTTTTGTTTGGAAAAGACAGACCGAGTAGTGGGGACATTTTCGAGTCCCCATAGCGCGTTGGGTGTTCAGTAAAGGTAGAACAAGGTAAAATCGGGTTAGGGTATAATGAAAGAAAATGAAGAAGAGGACAAATTAGGGTCATCCTGAAATTGTTGAGTGTTCTGAGTTTGAGATTATAGAGAGATTTTAGTTTACACATGTCCCCATATGTACCAAAAGTTGGATTGGGGCCGAGTTGGATTGGGGCCGAGTTGGATTGGGGCCGAGTTGGATTGGGGCCGAGTTGGATTGGGGCCGAGTTGGATTGGGGCCGAGTTAACCTAAGCCAGGTAGGGTTGCGCATGGTTTGCCGAGGTCGTAGGCCTACCATTGTGAAAATACAGGGGGTCAAATGAAGAACACCGCCCAGGGATTGCGAAAATGGCAACAACAAAAATATTCAGTGGTATATTTAATTACATCCATCCAATATTTTTGGATTTGAAGTTGGATTTTAATATTAAAAAGTGATATTTGGGGACAGGGGTAATTTTTTGTTAAAGAAAGTCGTGCGTACACCCCTTTTAAAAATGGTCATCGTCAAATTCTTTCATCTGGGAACTTTACACCGATATCGAGTTCCCAGCCCCCCAAAAATACCAAATAAAAATATTATTGTGTGGCAAGGTATATTCCCATAATATATTATATAAATTGGTAGACATAGAAAAGTCGTCTGCTTGTGATAAGTCTCAAGTTTCGACATTCTCTGGTGTAAAAATCAATCCTAAATCAATTGTTTTTAAATTTAAATATGATCAACTTACGTTAAAGCATATAAGACGTTTTTTCCCACAACTTTCAGGAGCCTTTTAAACCACATTTGCAGAAAGTTCTCAAAGCCTACCGCTTGTAATACAAAGAGTGGTTCTTGTATGACTAACAAGGGTCTGGGTATATTGTTTCGTTCTTTTGCATTAAAATTACATCTGTGAACTCTAAAACTAAAAGTCTGTATTTTATCGTGGAAGGTCGTATGCACGCATGTGGTAAAGTCGGACGGGCGTTAAAGAGGCCTGATTTTCGATCACAACTTCTGCGTCCAAAAGAACCTCCCGGAGCGCGCCACCACCAATGACCGCTGCCGTGATCTTGCCTACCAATGTCATGAGCTTTTAGAGCTGGAAATGTTCAACTCAAGCTACAGTACCTTTGCCCTAGCCCCACCACTACACTAGGGCGGCCCCCATGCTGGCCTAGACCGAGTTACTGGCCTCTAGTTATCGCTTTTTTAAACATTTTGACATCATCTGGCGCTAAGTACTAGAGGCCGAGCCAGACTAATTTCGTTAATTTGCAGGTTAATAATTGATCGTGAGTACCTTACAAGTTCGTAAACCCAGCTTAGACACATACATGTACATGGAAGGCTATTTAGACGAATTAGAGGTATTTTGTTAAGTATTTTTGTGGATTTTTGCGGGTGGAGGGGGGGAGGGGAGGAGGGGGGTTTTCGATTGGCGGAGTATTCTGAAATTACTCCATCGGATCTAAATTTAGGTTTCGATCCAACTCGGACCCAACAAACTCGGACCCAACAATCCCCCTCCCCCGTTAAAAAAAGTACCCCCCCCCCCCCCCCTACTAACCCTTTTGGCTTGTGTAGTACACTACCAACTCAGACCCATCATTACATTTGACAATGTTTGGCAAATTATTTATAGACTGAGCTTTATTTGTTCATTCATAAATACCTGGGACAGTTTAGGCATTCCTATTGGTCGAGAGCCCGTCACGTGGCCGGTTTTAAACGGACGATAAAGACATGGCTAGAAGTGTTTAAAACCAGTTGGCAACAAAAGTAGCCCCTGCACATGGACAACTCAATGGACATCCTTCTCCGGGCACTTCACTGCTGCGCAGACCATTGTTCTTATCTATTTTGAACCATTCGGGTGCAAAATCCTGTTTTCCTCCAAATATGACGAATTTAAGAAAAAAAGTCTTCCACTTTTTAAAAAAAATCCATAAGTCGTGCAAAAACGCGGTCGCGTCACGTTCGTTCTTTTCCCTTTGAAAAAAACACGCGCGCGTACGCCATTTAGACGCGGAGGCCTATCCAGTCTATATAATGGAGATCAATGGTAAATACGCTTTATTGCATGTATTGTGACGTAGAGCGACAGAGGCGGAAACATGTCATTTGACAGTGGCCCGTGAACATGGATAGGGGAAAACACACAGAATGGCGAAACACCGAAATTTACTTGCGACAATTTGCCGTGATTTTCGGGGCTTTTTTGGCTGAATTTTACAAAAAAGGTATTTATGAATGGGAATAAATGTGTGTTCGGTCGGTATTAATCACTCTGTTTAATACCGCTTGGAGTCTGGGTGCTGATAATTACCCTCGCCTTCGGCTCGGGTAATTATCAGCACCCAGACTCCAAGCGGTATTAAACAGAGTGGTTAAAACCTCTCGAACACACATTTATTCCCTTATTAAAAAGATACATGTATTGATTAGAAATTTATTTTGTCTGTTGCATTTGGAATTATTGTGGTGAATGCAAGCATTCAGTTATTAACATTTGACCCTTTAAATGTATTTTTTTTGCCTTCACATCACGTTTTAACTCTAGATTGAGAATTTATTTTATCTGACACTTTGATCGGCGCGGCCTTGATCTTTATGACCGACTTCAATGAACTGATCATGGAGGAATTTCTCCATGAACTGATCAAGGGATGCGGAATGACATACGTTTGTGTGTACTGCGCTGATGGGGAGTATCGCGCATTTTAATTCACGGCAAAGAGTTGGTAGGGGGGTCCGAGTTGGTAGGGGGGTCCGAGTTGGTAGGGGGGTCCGAGTTGGTAGGGGGGTCCGAGTTGGTAGGGGGGTCCGAGTTGGTAGGGGGGTCCGAGTTGGTAGGGGGGTCCGGGTTGGTAGGGGGGTCCGGGTTGGTAGGGGGGCCCGAGTTGGTACCGGGGTCCGAGTTGGTAGGGGGTCCGAGTTGGTAGGGGGTCCGAGTTGGTAGGGGGTCCGAGTTGGTAGGGGGGTCCGAGTTGGTAGGGGGGTCCGAGTTGGTAGGGGGGTCCGAGTTGGTAGGGGGGTCCGAGTTGGTAGTGCAGGGTCCGAGTTGGTAGTGCAGGGTCCGAGTTGGTAGTGCAGGGTCCGAGTTGGTAGTGCAGGGTCCGAGTTGGTAGTGCAGGGTCCGAGTTGGTAGTGCAGGGTCCGAGTTGGTAGTGCAGGGTCCGAGTTGGTAGTGCAGGGTCCGAGTTGGTAGTGCAGGGTCCGAGTTGGTAGTGCAGGGTCCGAGTTGGTAGTGCAGGGTCCGAGTTGGTAGTGGGTCCGAGTTGGTAGTTGGTAGTGGGTCCGAGTTGGTAGTGACTAGTGGGTCCGAGTTGGTAGTGGGTCCGAGTTGGCATGGGTCCGAGTTGGCATGGGTCCGAGTTGGCATGGGTCCGAGTTGGTTTGGGTCCGACCCAGTTGACCTGACACCGAAATTTATTTAAGAAATCTGTGATTTTTACTCACCGCTTTCCGCACGAAAACAGCAGCACTCTCCGCACGTGCCGTACATTATGATCCGGCCGAACAGGTGTACGGTATTTGTGATCCGGACGGCCTTGCTCGGTGTGCGTAGTCTAGCCCTAGACCCTTGTGTTATTTCGGCGCCCGGCAGGGCGCGCGCAGATTCGTTAACGCTGTCTCTTTTTCAAATCCCGGCTTTGTGTGCGTTGTGGTCTCACGCATGCGTAGTTTACAAAATGCAGCTGGATCCATTTTTGCACTGGAGCCGACGTTTGACAAACGCGAGTGAGTCCAGTTTAGTTCGCGGGTACCGGGGGTACGGTACGGGCACAGACATAGGGCCTTTACGAAACGGAGGCTAGAGGCTAGGCTTAGGCTAGATTTTTGCGGCGCCATTTTGAAGCCTCATACCAAACGACGGGCTAGGCTACGCGAAGTAAGCCCGGGGCTAGATTTCAGGCTGTATTCCGAAGCCCCACCAAGCCTCGCGAAAGCTGGCTAACGCCGGGCTTGATGACGTCACGGTGTAAAAACTTTCAGCGAATCGCCATCTTGAAAAACACTGTGTGCGGCATTTATTTTCTCTTTTGTGCTGATATTGAAGGATTTTGACGTCGATTGAACAACCCTTTAGCCACAGAAGCTGAGCCAGGCAAAGCGAAATTCCAGTGTACAATGTAAGTGACTTGCCATGTTAATTTTGCCAATATTTTGGGCCACAACTCGGCGTTTTTGTCGGTGTGTTTGATTCCGCTGTCGTACGCTATGGCTATGCTGGGAACAGGGAAGTCCACTGCGTGAGTGTACGGTTAAACGTAGGAATAAGACTACAATTTAGTACAAACAAAAAAGGCAATTTTATGAGGATGAATTTGACGATGATACAAGTAGGAAAAATCATGATTTGGAATCATGCAAGTATTTACATGTACCAGCAAGCAAAACTTCGTGGAAAGAGGGTTGGGCCTATGGTTTGGGGAAAAACCGACAACCAGCATGACACAAAAACACAAGATTGCAATAAACATGACTGTGCAAAAGGGGTAAGACACTGAGTCACATTTTCTTCAAAACCACTTATCAAAAATAA
>JBAIAA010001463.1:0-69788 GCA_037893245.1 Crossaster papposus | reverse complement strand
AAATAACAAAAAAAAAGGTACGTATCAACATTAAGTTCAACATTTTACCATGTTTTAGTAGGAAAACTTGCTGCGAGTGGCGATCTTTTTTGTTAACATTGGTTTAGTGGACACTAACATTGGTTTCAGTAGACAGCCATGTTGGCAGGTTGGTGTATTTTTGGTAACCTGCAATGAAAACAGGCCACTGTTAAGGCAAGTACCTTGAAGGCTTTAGTTGAGCAAGTGATAATAAACTTGACACACTTGAAATGTTTGCCTGGATTTAAAATTTATGGTGTCCACGTAATTTGTGTAACTAATGTTAACATGCATGATCAGATCTTGAAAACTAAGGGTATTTAATCACTGGTTGTCAATTAAAACATGATTTAAACTTTAGTAGTCTAGCTTAACGGTAGTTAGTTACGGTGTCCACCTTTTAATTTGCCGATAAAAACAAAGTTTTTTTTTATATTTTTTACTTCAACATAGGAGGAACACATTAACTTAAATACAAAAAAAAACTAAATAAATTTCTTTGACTTGACTCAACTGAGAAGTGGACACCATGTAACTTTAATGCGTTAAATTTATACGACAATCAGAGAAAACACTGCTTTCCAGTAGGTGATGGTGACATCATCGCCCGCATGTGACGTCACATTAAAGGTGTAGTTTTCCCCATAGGATCTGTACACATTATTTTAACCAATAATATCTTTGTCACTTGGGTAAATCCGATCAACTTCAGACTGGGTACATACTTAGACCACCACACACAAATTGAAAGTAATTTTAGACACTCGAAACAGCTCTGTGTTTGTCTATAAACACATTTCTAGTTTATTATTTCCTTCTGTTAGTCTTTTGCGGACAATCAGGTCCTTAGCCTCTCCTTTGAAAACCATGTTGTTGCGTTCATGGTTGCCCAGGTTACGAATATGCAGCCAACTCTGCCGCTTCATTCTTTTTTCCTCCTTTGGGATTGCCAAAACTTCACAAACCAATGTTTCCTGACAGTGGTGCCTACTGCAATGCCAGGTGAGTTTCTGCTGAGGTTTTCCACAGAACAAACCATCATTGACCAGTGTGGGTTCGAATATACCGGGGTACATGTAGATAGTGAAACTGTAGGAGCTAATGGCTACATGATGCCGAGTCCCAACTGGGTACATCTGGCCACCATGATGCACACTCCCAACCAGGTAACCAGGTACATCTGGCCTCCATGATGCAGAGTCCCAACTGAGTACATCTGGCCACCATGCTGCACAGTCCCAACCGGGTACACCCGGCCACCTTGATGCAGACTACCAACTGAGCTCACCTGGCCGTCATGATGCACAATCCCAACTGTGTATATCCGGCCACCGTGGTGCAGAGTCCCAACCGAGTACATCTGACCACCATGATGCACAGTCACAACTGCGTACATCTGGACACCGTGGTGCAGAGTCCTAACCGAGTACATCTGACCATGCACCATTTATTTATTTATTTATTTATTCCATTTCTTTACCCAGGGTGTGCCCAAACAGTTTAAAACTGGTTTTCATTGGGGCCCTGCATACATCATCAAATAAAATAACAGTACATATTATAAATACAAGGATATTACAGGAATTCTAAACATTAATACTAATTCTGATTTACGAGATAGGCGAAAACCCACCAAATAAAAAAACCTTTAGGTGAAAAATAAGAAGGGGAAATTCCTATCCGGCTCCACATTATAGTGGCAACCAAGTTCTAACTCCGTAGATCAGCGCAATTGGCATAATATCTAACACTCAGATGGCATGTCGGAGCTCTGATTTAAATGTGCTTAATGAGTCCAATGTTCGCAATTGTTCGGGCAGATTATTCCAAATATTTGCACCACTCACAGCGAAACTTGTGGCGTAGCATTCTTTTTTGGCGAAAGGAACTTTCAGTGCCGTGTGGGTTGATTGCCTTGTTTCGCGAATTACTGTAAGTGGTTTGAAAATATTTGTCATGTACAAAGGAGTCATTTTGTTGATACTTTTGAAGACAAGAATAGCCTTTTTTGACTTGACTCTTTTTGAAAAAGGGGTCCAATTAAGACGAGCAAACATATCCTCTGAAGGGGTGAGGAAGGTACATTTAAGGATTATTCGCGCGGCTCTTTTGAGACATTTGTTTAACATATTATCGTGAGATATGTACCTTCCTCCCCACACAGTACAACAATACTCTAATGTTGGCATAACTAGACTTACAAATAGTGTGTGCAAGCTGTGCTGAGGAATACAATCACGGATTCTTCTTAGTATACCTAATTTAGACACCACATTTTTTCTTACGTATTCGACATGTGGGCCCCAACTTAATGCTTCATCAATAATTACACCCAAACATTTATAAGACTTCACATTTTCAATACGACTACCAGCAATGCATACATTTAAATTAACATTAGATATTTTCTGCCTAGTACCAATAAGCATGCATTTGGTTTTGGTGGCATTTAAAGCTAGCTTGTTTCTTTCGCACCAGTTGTGAAAACTAGTAAGAGCTGTATTTAAGCTACTTTCTATTATATTAATGTTGGAGGAGCTACACGTTAATGTGGAGTCATCTGCATACATAAATAAGTTGCAGTTTGGGGCAATACAAAATGGAAGGTCACTAGTATCAGAGGCGTGTGCAGGATTTTTTCCTGCGGGGGGCTGAATCAAAATCGTTTCGGTAGAGCGAAGCGAGCGGAGAGTCTAACAGCGTTTGGTCCAGGAGGTCTGGGCCTTGGTGGGGTCCAGGATTTTAAGACCTGAAATCGCCTTTTCAGGTTTGTTGGGTACCATTACTGTCAAGAATATCGATCGTTTTGTTACAGTTGTTAAAAGCCACTCTGCGACCAGCCGAGCGCATTTGCGGTCGGCTTTTTTTGCTACATTTCGTGTCGGCTCACTCAAAGGATTTAGTGTCGGCTCACTCAAAGGATTTAGTGTCGGCTCACTCAAAGGATTTAGTGTCGGCTCACTCAAAGGATTTAGTTCATTGAACCTTATTTATTTTGGAAAAAGACGTGCCATCATTGTAGGCGTGCAATTATGGGGAGCAGCAAGTCAATTCATTTCCTGTCAATTCATTTACAAACATTTATTACAAGCTGAAAGTAAACTCCACGCAATCCGGGATCGCTGTTGACAATCTGGCTCTGAAAACGGCGCTCTTAACTTATCTTGTCATTTTTTTTCACTAGACCGCCGGACTTCTTAGAAAAAGGTTTTGACTAGACCGCCGCTGAAGTAGGCATGCAATGCCAGCGCGGCAGTCGCGCTGCAGCTTGCTAGTGGAGTAAGCAAGGGGATGTATACTTGCACGTGCCGACGCGGTGTATACTTTCGGGTTTTTCAGGGGGGGGGGGGGGGGGGGGGGGGCGGAGGGGGGGGGGGGGGGGGGGGGGCGGAGGGGGGGCGGAGGGGGGGGGCCCAACAAAGTGCGCCACCAACGTTGAAATGTATCTCATTCATTTTTCCACGCTCATGAGCCACACATCTCACACAGTAAATACGTATAGATCGCTACCTCGAAGCGCACCATTGAAACACGTACAAATTTGCTCCGTGCTCGCTCCCCGAATTCAGTGATTCATATAACGTCCGCAAAGCCAGGTACACAGGCACGATCTACATTAATTCATTTTCTGCCAGTTTTGTTCGAAAACAACACAATAACACGCAAGGTGGTCACAGGCAGATTTATTTTTAATTCAGTATATCACTGCTACATCCTTTTTTAACGTATCCATGGAAAAAAATGAGTGGGGTCGAAGCACGATTTTTCACAATTTATCGATTATTATTGCCCTTTTTAGGGGAGGTATTTGTTAACGTCGTTTGAGTATTTGTGCACAATCTCCACGCACATAAACGGTACGTCAACGCTTAATTTTTTCGACTGCTTTTTTCATTTCCAATACAATTTCTGTCATTGGATGATAAATATTAAGGTAAATAACAACCTTGTACAACTACAACAGACAAGATGTTAAGATTGGATGCCAAAAACTCTTTCTTTTTCGAGTGAGAAAATTGTTCCCTCCTATTTTGAGAATGGACGGTACCACAGCGTTTCGCAATCACAGCCTCGAAGGCCCCCCCCCCCCCCCGCCCCCCCCCCCCTTTTTGTGTTTGTTATGATCCTAATAATAGTCGCGGGTACCTGGGTACCCGACCGTGACGGGAATAGGGTACCCGGTCCCGTACTACCCGTAAACGCACACCCTTACTTGCAAGTGAGCTCAGTGGGTTTATATTGAGGCCGTTAGGTCATCACTTCTATGTCATAAGCTATGCATGATGGTCTGTGCTGGAGAATAGACAAGACATCACAAGCAAATTGCACAGAGTAACATGACAATTAAGAAAAATAAATACCTGTCCCATTGTCGCCAAGTCACTGCATAGTCAGCCGAGCTGTTACGTTTGTACTCGGGTCCGAATGAAAGTGCACACAAAATCGCAGTATCCTTGAATGTTTTCTAGTTCAGGAATCTGGATTTCAGTAGTACGGCATGGGTCTATTTCGTTGACATTGCGAACGTCATCAACGTGCCTACACCATTAACATAGAAAAAAGCGCACCGTACTACGTACCGGTTGATGAACCTCTGTTGTGTCTGTATTGTGGTTTCCGGTCGCGGCTCGCTAGCAGCGATAATGTTAAAGTCAAACTGAAGGAATGTTGTTGTAGTTTCCCCCCCCCTGGTGCTGGTGGTAAACGAGCAAGAAATATTGGGAGGGGAGTGGGGGGGGGGGGGGGGGGGGGGGGGGCATGTGTCCGAGCCCCCGAGCCCCACCCCCCCCCCCCCCCCCCCCCCGCAGATGGCACATGGTGGTGAATGGACCAGTGAGAGTTTGGCTCTCGCTCATGGTGGCAGCTAAAATAGTTCACATGGCCAGCGCACTCCCGCACAATTACAATTATTTTCTGAACTAAACTCGGGGCTAAGTTCAGAACCCCAACGAAACTGCACTAAGTTCTAGAGATCAGTGTTATATGATACTCTCAAACACTTGAGGAGTGGGGAATCCAATAATTACAGGTAATTGAGTGAAATTACCTCTCATCGTGGGCCCTCGACCTGTCGCGTCTCTGGAAAAGCTGAGGCCGGATTACTCAATCGACTTCTATATCTATGGGCCGTTTTCCGAGTGGCCAAATATACATTCAGACAAAGCTAAATTACAGATAATCGTTTCAACCCCCTTCAGATCTAACCGAGGAATAAACTATTCAACAGAATGAGTTACAACATACAATAAGACCCTGTACCTAGGTTATTTTTAGCGGAGGGCCACCACCGCACCCGTTGTGATCCGTACGTTGTAAACAGCTTACATGGGTAGTTTGTGCTCGTTGCGCTTAAGGAACTACATGTAGGCCCACATGTCATATAACCCATTTCCACACAATATTATACGGCAACGTTTTATGTATACTCTAGGCCTACAAGTTTAAACAATTTCATCGGATGCAATCCGAATGAGTGAAGGTCTTCTGCTCGGTGGGATCTAGGTCTAACATCATTTATGTCAAGGCATACACATACTCACTAATTTGTTATATGGAAAGAGGTAGGCCCCCCTATAATGATTAAAACAATTGTTTTACTTACCGTTTAACGCTTGCTTGAATAGAATATTTCGAAGCAAGTGGCTATATTTCGAAGAATCTTTTGTAGCTATGATCAAGTTAAGTTCCAAATCTCCTTGACACCTTACAACCATGTGGACAACGATGAAAACACGTTGAACAATGAAAATCATTCAGCTCGTATTAACGTCATTATAGCCAGCACGTCGCCAATTAAAACTATCAACCAATTGGATCATCATGTTCAGTCAAAGCCGATTGGTTTGATCACCAGTTTCTGCCGATTTAATAATTTTTCTTTCTTTCTCTCTTTCTTTCTTTCCTTTTTCGTTTATATATATATATATTTATTTTTTTTCGTTTTTTCTTTTATTTTTTTTTTCCTCCTTTCCTTCTTTTTTCTCTTTCATTTTTTTTGGGGGGATCCGCGCGTGCGGGGGGCTTCAGCCCCCAAAGCCCCCCCCCCCCCTGGACACGCCATAGAGTATAAACAATGAATAAAAGTGGACCTAGTATCGACCCCTGTGGAACACCAGTGTTTATGGACAGGACCTTTGATATGGTGCCGCCAATATTCACAGACTGACTACGTTCACTTAGGTACGACTTAAACCAATTTATTACAGAAGATGACATGTTCATCCTTTCTAGTTTCTTTAGTAAGATTTCATGATCAACACAATCAAATGCTTTACTGAGGTCTATAAACACACTGCCTGTAACTTGTCCATTCTCCATGGCCGCAAAACACTTGTTTGTTAAGTCATGTAGGGTGCTTTCAGTTGAGTGCAGGGGTCTAAATCCCGACTGGCAACTAGGAATCAGATTGTTTTCATCAAGATATCTATATACCGATGAGTGCACCCATCTTTCTAAAATCTTAGAGATAATTGGCAGTATAGAAATTGGACGATAGTTACCTGTACTACATTTATCTCCTCCCTTGTGAATTGGTGTTACTAAAGCATGTTTCCAATCTTTAGGGTATCGCTCACATCTTATAGACAGGTTAACAATATGAGTTAAAGATTTAATGATATAAGGTGAAGCAATTTTAATCATTTTAACACTAATTCCATCCGGACCTGTTGCTTTCCCAACCGACATGGATGATATTTGCTTTCGAACAAACTCTTCTGTAATGTTAGGTACTACGCAATCTTCATCAACAGAATCAAATATAGAGGCGTCAGTATTGTCATCTATTTCAAGTTCACGCAAAGGGTAATTTCCAGCAGTACGCTTGCCGATTGTTGAAAAGTGTTCATTTAATGTATCAGCAATGTCGGCGATATTGTCAATATTTTCCCCATTTGGGGAAGTAATCGAATTTGGTACAGTTTTTTGTTTCTTAGGGAGTACCTCCTTCAGAGTTTTCCACAGCATAGAAGAGTTGCTTTTATTTTCTTCTATGGCGGATGTGTAGTAATTACTCTTTTTACTGCGGATTTTATTAGTAACATTGTTCCGCAGGTTTTTGTATGAATCCCAATGAATTTGTAAGCCTGTGTGCTTTGCAATTTTGTGTACACGATCGCGCTGCCGCATAAGTTTAAGAATTTCGCTATCGAGCCACGGTACTGAGGCACCCCGAATGCGTTTGGTTTTGACTGGCGCATGGAGGTTAATAATACTCATAAATATGGAGTACCATATAGACCATGCATTATCCACATCATAACAACCAAAAACATCTTGCCATGGTGCATTACGGAGATCGTCCGTAAATGCATCACTGTCTATATTTTTTAGACATCGAAAATTTATTAAACGACCTTTCATTTTTGGTGTTTTCCAACTGTGTAGCCCATAAACAAGATAATGATCACTGATTAGGACTGGTAAAACACCACAGTCCTTTATGAGCTCTGGGTGGGAACTAAAAATGAGATCGATGGTAGTTTTAGTAGATTCAGTGACACCATGATGCACAGTCACAACTGCATACATCTGGACACCGTGGTGCAGAGTCCCAACCGAGTACATCTGACCACCATGATGCACAGTCACAACTGCGTACATATGGACACCGTGATGCAGAGTCCCAACCGAGTACATCTGACCACCATGATGCACAACTGCGTACATCTGGACACCGTGGTGCAGAGTCCCAACCGAGTACATCTGACCACCATGATGCACAGTCACAACTGCGTATATCTGGCCACCGTGGTGCAGATTTCCAACTGAATACATCTACATGTAGCCTCCATGATGCAGAGTCTCAACGAGTACAAATGTACATCTGGGCACAAAATATTTTCTCAATTATGTTTGAGTGTTATATGAACAGAGTCATTACACATTGCAAATCAAATCTGTGTTCTCAAAATGTGTGTCATGATCTTTGAAAGTGATAAAAATTGGGCAAATCTGGTGACTAGTCTGGCAAAAATGGTCAAAATTGCAACTATCTAAATTGTGTACACTAGTTTTCTCGTAACCCTCCCTACATTGCCTATAGCTACACATCAGGATGGAATAAAATAAGACTACTTCAAAAACGATACAAATTGAGCTCGACAAAAAATACACTTGATTTTAGTAGAGAATTAACACTAAAATGGAAATTGCATATTAATACTCTTGTTGGTTGACTTTTCTTCAAAGCTTCTATCGCAAACGGTTCACTGAAATGTACGTCCACGCAATGCACCACATTTACAAAAGCAGTGCCAGGAAAATCAGTGGAATATAGTTATCAAGTCATGTGAAATATGAATGTTAACATTCATAATTCACAGTAAAGTTCTGGTAATCCAGCTCATGATTTGAATAAAAGATAAGCGTCTACTAAAGTACTTCTAGTCTTGGGCTGTACATTCCAAAACTTAACAAAGAAAGTTTTGCCCTGAAACCTCATTGGTTCAAGACAACAATCAAAACGCATAAGCACACATTACAAAACAAGGAAATCCTAAGATTATTCAAATCATCAAATCTCACTTTAATACCAGTCCTTGACAGACCAAATCTTTAGGCAGCTAAACTTGTATTAGATGTACAAAAGGGAGAGGTCATGGGAGCTGGCTGTTCTCTCAAAACAAAATTGGAAAGCTCCAAAACTGATGCCCTTAACCAAGGATTGTGTTGCATTCAATGCATTTCTTCTTTGCCCAACCTCGATCATTAGCTGGTCCTGCCTAGTCCAACCATCATTGACCAGTGTGGGTTCGAACAAACCGGGGTACATGTAGATAGTGAAACTGTAGAAGCTAATGGCTACATGATGCCGAGTCTCAATTGAGTACATCTGGCTAACAGGAGATTCCCCATCAGAGTACAACGATCTGGCCACCATGATGAAGAGTCCAAACTGAGCGGTATATACATCTGGCCACCGTGATGCAGAGTCCCAACTGCAGCCTCCATGATGCAGAGTCCCAACTGAGTACATATGACCACTGTGGTGCAGAGTCCAAGCCTACATCTGGCCACCATAATGCCCAGTGCTAACCGGGTACATCTGGCCACCATGCTGCACAGTCCCAACCGAGTACATCCGGCCTCCATGATGAAAAGTCCCAACTGGGGACATCTGGCCACCATGCTGCACAGTCCCAACTGAGTACATCTGGCCACCATGTTGCACAGTCCCAACCTGGTACATCTGGCCACCATGATGCACAAGCCCAGCTGAGTACATGTACATCTTGCCACCATGGTCGATGCACAGTCCCAACCGGGTACATCCAGTGTTGTAGTCGAGTCACCTATGTCGAGTCCGAGTCACGGGTCACTTAAGTTTAAATAATTAAATAGTTAAACTACTTTGACCAGTTCACTTAGATGACTGGATCACTATTGATCGTAAACAACACACAGCCATCTCAGTCAGGCGGTGTTTTTACAGGTACCAGACATGCCAGACTATGGTCAGCTTCGGTTGCGTCTATGGCTAGATCAGCGCGTAAGCCGCCTATGTTTTAACATTAAAAAGAGGTAGCGATATAGCCGCAGCCAGCTAAAGCCGTCATTCGGATTCCGGAGACGAATTCCTATTTCCCTGGTAATATGCATCAAGCAGTGGCTATGGTGTTAAGGTTGACAGAATACCAGCGTTAATATTGGTGTCGTGCACAATAATGCTTTTACAGAAATATATCCCAGTGTTATTATGCGTATTGAACATACACATGTACATGCGCTGTACATTACATGGGCATAGCAACACATTAATCACGAACACTATTACTTGCAACATCAGTATAACTGCTTATTTCGTGTGCTAAACGTTAATATTCCCCAATGTGCATGACGATCGGATCATTGGAATTGTTTTTAATATTTACAAAAAAAATAAAAAGGTATTGTTGGTGAAAATACGTGACTCGAGTCACAAGTCCTCGAGGTCAAGTCCAAGTCCTCGAGGTCAAGTCCGAGTCATGGTAGTCGAGTCCGAGTCCGAGTCTTTTGCCGACGTGACTCGAGTCAAGTCCGAGTCACCAAAACTATGACTAGAGACGGACTCGAGTCCTAGTCCTGGACTCGAGTCATACAACTCTGGGTACATCATGTCATCATGATGCAGAGTCCCAACTGAGTGTATATGACCACTGTGGTGCAGAGTCCCAGCCTAAATCTGGCTACCATGATGCACAGTCCCAACCGAGTACATCTGGCCACCATAACGCACCACGTGAGTACATCTGGCCACTATGATGCACATGCAGTCCCAACCGGGTAAATCTAGCCACCATATGATGCAGAGTCCCAACTGAGTACATCTGGCCACTTTGCACAGTCCCAACTGAATACATCTAGCCTCCATGATGCAGAGTCCTAACCTAGTACATCTGGCCACCGTGATGCACAGTCACAACCGCGTACATCTGGACACCGTGGTGCACAGTCACAACTGCGTACATCTGGACACCGTGGTGCACAGTCATCTGGCTGCCATGATGCCTATTACCAAACCTTTTCAACAGGCCGCACGGCTACAACATACAAGGAGCTGGCCAACACTTACACAGGTTGTTTTGTACAATAGGAGACCAAAATATGAAAGTATTGAGGTTTACAACTATAATCAGCAAGTACAATCCAAGAAAGCTGTTCATGATGAAATTCTCGAAAGCTAACTCCACCCGAAAAGGTTTCTCTAAAAAGGCTGACATTGCTTATGGTGCGGGGAAAGCGAGGGCGTGGAGTTCCAATTCTCATGCCAGTTAACATGAAAGAAAGTTTGGATATGTTGGCTAAAGAAAACAAGGGTAAAAGTTTCCTGTTTTCTCGACTTTGTGAGAATTCAACCACTCCTTTAACCAGTTCGCGCCAGATGACGTATATAAACGCAAAGATTTCCCCCAATTCAAAACGGATGAAGCATAAACACGCCAAGTTCAAGTTCAGAAATGTATGTCAGCAGCGAGCAAGGCCGGAAATGCGTGGGTGTGCTTCCCGGCACTATCAGCCTTAACCCGCTTCGGATCGAGTTTCGTTAATAATAATCCCGCCCTTCGGCTCGGCGATGTTAAAATAATCCCGGCGTGACCTGGTTAAGGGCGTCTGGCATTGTTGCCAAGTTAGCAGCATCTGCTGAACCTAAGCTACAACAGCCATTCACAATCAGATGTACAAAGCTCAGAAAGCATCTCGCAACTATGTGTCAGTTGCTAAATCTGAAGAAAAACACGCTTGAGCAACTGGCCAATCACATGGGGCATGATATAGTAACCCACAGAGAGTACTACTGACTTCCTATGGAAAGAGTGCTCATTGCAAAAAAGAGCAAGTTGCTTAGTTTGGCACATGAGGGAAGAACAAACACGAATTCAAAGGGAATTCACTATTTAAATGAGATCAATCTTGACCCTGATGAAGCCTTGACACAGTATCTGATGAGGAATTCACACACAAGCGAGTCTCAAAGAAGAGTTAAGATATTGCTAACGATGAATGCATCGTATGTTAACTGCTGATGGTTTTCCATCTTAAAGGGTACTTGAAATCCAAAACTTTAATATGGCGAAATATACGTTTTAATAATGCTGAATACCTAACAACTGCAAAAACTTCATATTTGTTTATGTTCGTTCATTAATCATGACCCTAATATAAAAAGCAATATGCGCCGTGCCCCGCCCATAAAAGATGACGTCACGGTAAGAATAGAGCGTGGCTGTACCAGGCTAAGCCTAGCCTTGAATACAAGGCTATTCTGTATCCGCAAAGTGGGATCATCGTTTGCCACAACACTAAACGTGTACATAGCCGTGCACATACGTATAATAATGCATTGCGGGCTATGTACAGGTTTGGTGTTATGACAAACGATGATCCCACGTTGCGGATACAGTGCAGCCTTGTATCCAAGGCTAGGCTTAGCCTGGTATATCCACGCTATATTCTTACCGTGACGTCATCTTTTGTGGGCGGGGCACGGCGCATATTGCTTTTCATTTTAGGGTCACGATTAATGAGCAAAACCTAAACAAATAAGTTTTTGCAGTTGTTAAGTATTCAGCGTTATTAAAGCGTATATTTCGCCATATTAAAGTTTTAAATTTCAGTTACCCTTTAAGTATTTTGCTTATGGTATATTGCAGTTCTGCGACAACAGATTTGTTAAAGAACAAACTGACAATTTTGCTTGACATAATGGCTGTTTTGCATTTAGCTTCGAATGGGAACAAACTGCGACAATAGTGCTTGATATAATGGCTGTTTCGCGTTTAGCTTCGAACGGGAACAAACTGCAACAATATTGCTTTGATTGCTGTCCCGAGCTTTCAGCTCAGAGAAGTTGTCACATCGCGGTTGTATCATGCGGGGAAAAATGGAAAATAGCATAATTATCAAACTAAAGAGTATTCATATTATAATACTGATGAACCGCTGATTTTAGGCTAATCATTTGTTAGATTTTAAAAATCAGATTTAATTAATAATGGCCTTTTCCCCTTACAGCCATCTGATCCACCCACTTTACTAGTCAAATATTTAGAACTCTCAATACTGTGTATGAGAGTCCCTAAATGTAAGCAGGGGTGTGAGTGGCCACATGCAAAAAAACCTGAAAACGGCCAGCAAAAAGCTGACATTTAATCAGTTCCCATACTTTAGTACAGAGCAGGTGTACCAAAAAGCTTAAATTTAGGGTAAAAATCTGCTAAAAAGCTGAATTATCACACTCCTGTGTAAGATTCTGAAAACATACAACACAAGAAAATACTAACCGACACATCAAACACCCTGTCCAATACAACTTTAGAACGAATCAGTCAACTGTGTACAAAAACAGTCTGCCATATAGTCTGCCATTAGACTACTGAAGAGATTTCCAAACAGCATGTTATCACTTTAAAAAATAGAAATTGCATACCATTTGATACATTTGCTCCTTGGCCAATTATGAAGAATAACAAATGTTGGAACAAAAGTTCCCTCATATCTCGGGCACGCTTTGGTGCCAGTGTTCTGCCTGCTATGCTGTCTCCCTGAACTTTGTATTCCTCCTCTGGCACCAATGCACATGCTTCAACTGAAGTTTCAACCCCTAAATATAGAAAGAAAAACAATCTCGTAAGAATAAAATAAATTAAGACCTGATGTTTCGAAAGCATAGTTTCAGAACAGGGCCCAATATCTTGGCTCTGCTTACCGTTAGCGAAAAATCCCTGCTTACTATAGCAGAAAATTCGGTGCTTACGGTAAACGTATTTCACGCGTTAGCGAGGAATTTCGGTCTCTGAGCATGCGAACACCCCGTAACTAAGGATTCTGTGCTTACAGGGTTAGCGCAAAACTTTTCTGCTAGCGCGGTTAGCGAAAAATTGAGACCGTAAGCGCGAAATTCTGTGGTTAGCAGAGCCAAGGAATTTGGCCCTGGTTTAAACATGTGCAATTTTCACAACATAATATCAATTTTGAAGGGTGAAATGTGTTAGCTTTGGTTAATAATACCAATTTCCTCATAAAAGTGAACAATATTTTGGGGGTGAAAAACATTTATGGTCAACCCATTACATGTGTAACTGTAACAGTGCGTGTTTAAAAAGTAATCATCACTGAGGTCAACAATTAAAAAATAAACTTTTCTTCATCAGATTGATTCAAACTTGAAACAGACCGCAGAACATGGACAAGTGTCCGCTGTCATCTTATACAGTGAGATATATATTCTCATAAGGCCATTTAAAATTTATTTTTAGGTTTTTATCACTCAACATTGAGGGGTCGACGTCAGGCATATGGATCATTAATTCCAAACCATAGCTTGACAACCTTCAACCCACAAGTAATCTGTGCACGTAATCTGTGCACGTAATCTGTGTGATTACAAAAGGTATGATGTAGAGTTCAACCAACAACACAGCAATTAATTGGCCTACCCTTGCCAGCTATAGATGTCAAACTTTAAACTCTACGAGCACTGTACAACATGCGCTTAGCTCAATTCACAGTTCACGCACGACATGTTATGTATGTACATGTATGTATGTATGTACATGTATGTATGGAGCCTAGAGCGTTGTCGTATCAATACCACATCGACCCATCATGGTTCCCGACTATACGATGACGCATTGCATTAATAGCATAATAAATTCGCGCGATGTGGTTTGTTAACGACAGTAAATCTATTTAGCCGTACAACTGTTGTAGGGTCGCACCATTAATCTCCATAAAAAAAAAGATCAACGGGTGGCACAGACTCTGTTCGTATTCATTGTCAGATGATTGAATGGCTGTTTGCTGTCATTAATGTCGCACAAATTGTTATGATAATTATGGCCATTTTACAAACCCTAACTTAGGCTCTGTCTTTATCACCATTACCAAACTGAATGAACAAATCTAAAACGGAGATGAAGCGGGGGTTCAGAAAACGGCCTGTGGGAGACGTCATCATTTAGTCGGGAGCCACATCACAGCAAGCTTGACACGACAACACAAGCGCACTATGGCCAAGGCATGCATAACACAATACAGTAGCTATCGTGCAGAACGTTAGCGTGCAAATTTGGTGGATTTAGTGAGAAACTTGTCTGGAAAATACCTTTTTGGGGAGAGAAAAAAAAATTATAAATTGGGGCGCAGTGTTCTCCAAGTGTACATGTATAATAAACCATGGCGGCCCGCCATGCTATATTTTTGAGATTGGTTATCTCGCCATGCTTTAAAAATCGCCGCCATGCTAAAAAAATACACCCAATCTGGCAGCCAAGTATTAACCAAAGCCATCACAAATGCAGCTAAACTCATGATGTCAAAGAAATACTGCACCTTGGACATTTACGCATTCCTGGTTCATGGGACCGATCTTGTTTAAATGGACGTGAAGGACGCACTAGTTTAGTCAATACCGTTTCACATGTGCATGTTGGCAGTCTTAATTGGTTCCAAGACCTTCGCATGAATCAATTTCAACAACAGAGGGCGTCACTATATCCTTGGTTTGACTTCCACTACAGTCGTCAGCCGCGCCGATGAATTCAAGAACGAAAAGCGTCTCCTCTGTCGGGTTCACCATGGAGGTAGGAAACTACCTCCATGGGTTAACATTGTAATGTCTTCCAGCAATCATGAGCAAGTTTGATTAAGCGACTATATATAGTTTATTATAGTCGACTGCAGTCCCTCGAACGACGGATAATTTCCGTTGTTTCGATGAGCTAGCTCCAGTCGCTGATTCTGTTCTCCTGTGACTGGCTCTTGTAAGTCGAATGGTGAAACTCCCCGATTGTGCCCCATCGCTGCAAGTTATTTTGTCCCACGAGCAAACTTTGTTGTTCATTTGACCTTGTGCGAACAAAATTGATCGGCAGACATGATTTGTGCGCTGAAAATACGGCTTTTCACCTTACTATATAGTGTCCAACATAAGCCTGAAATCGCGTCTAAGCGCATCTAGATTGAAATTTTTTTGGGGGAAGGCCACCCGGACCAAGTGCCTGCAGCAAGTGACTCTCGCGCCATGCTTTCATTTTTTTTTTTTTTAGAACATTGGGGCGGGAGTAGAAATAGACGGGCCGTGATGAAAACCTAAAAATCAATTTGAAATGGCCTAATCAAATAATGCCAGATAATACAGGCAGAGCCCCCATTGTGTTGTAGTGTCACTTTACATGATTGGTTAAGACGCGAGCTGTTTGGGGTGTTGGCCGATAGGAAATGCACAGAACATTCATAGCTGAAAATTAAAGGACCCTTTCACAAATTTCAAAGGAGACTAACGAACAATGGTGGGGGAATATGTATGTCTAGAACTTAGTGGACGCAGCTGATAATCCCTCAGCTGTAGGCATTAATGGAGACAATGGAAGTAGGGTTTTGAATAGGCCTAATCACTGAAGCGTGCATGATGCCATGATATCAAGTCAATGCGGCATGGCATGACAACGTTAGTGCCGGTGTATACATGTCCACCACAACATGTGTCACTGTCATTAACGTAAGCCGTGTATACACCTCAACTGCAACAATCAAGCAAACTTCCATAGCGTGTATACGTCCTCCACTGAATAAAACCGCCATGCCTGACGGGTTAACGCGACATCCGTGGATAGTACACAATTTTGTATGGGATGCTCATGACGTGTTTGTCCATCATCCGTTTTTAATTCCGCAAAAACTTTGTGTGTACGTCATCTGACGCGAACTGGTTAGAAGGTTCGTGGGCGTGCTCCCTGAAAATTTTTGATAATCTACAATGATTCGGCCTGGATTATACGGTAATTTGAGAATAAATTGTGGAACTCTGAGTCAATTTGGGGTAGTATCAAAACTTTAGTCCACGATGCAAGTCATGCAACCCGCCCCGCCCCCACCCTTCTCCTATATCCTCCACTGACGTGCCGGACATCACTCGATGCTTTGTTCAAAACCGCGAAATCTAGACCTATTGTGTATAGGGCCTAGCCGCATTTCAGTCCCTTTTCAGGGGGTTTCGAGTGTTAAATATACATTCAATCAAGTACGACATTGACTTTGATCCTCTTCTCCTTTTCCTTTTTTTTTTTTTTCTCTCTCTATTTTTGTTTTTTTGGGGGGGTTTTCCCAATAGGCCTTACTCTATAATAATTAAAGTAATGAAATAAAGTTAATTACAAATTAATACCAGTCTGCTCTGATGAATGATTACAAATTTGCGATTAATGCCCCGCTAATGTTTTAAGCCACATTAAATAAAAATGAAAGTGAGGCTTGGAACGGATAAATAGTCTGCCACCATCCAATTCAACGGTGATTTGGTTGCAACGACTATGTCGCACTGCATGTCACACACGTGCGCGTGTGTAAATGAACCAAATAATACGTGGTATGTTGCACGATTTTTGAAATTATTAGCGCCATGTCGCAGTCGCACGACTTTGTCGCGTAAATGTAAACACGGTCATTGATTTGGGCGTGTATATTAATACGGGCGACATTATCGCTCAACAAAATCGCCTATGTGTTCAGGGAGCACGATCAAAAATGGCTCCACCGTGAATATGGTCTATTATTTCATATTGTAAACAACTTTGACTTTGTTAAAAAAACAAATGTTCAAAGAATGAATACTAGAGCCCCTTTCACACTGGACGATTTCCCCAGGAATTTCGGTCGGTCTGTTCACACTGCCAAAGAAATCCCCGGGAAACTGCTTCTCCCCGGGAAATATTTACCCCTGCTTGTGAGTAGGGTTAAAGGAGAAATCCCTGGGGTTTAACGTTTTTCCCGGGGAATAGCAACTACTGTGAACGTCGCAGGGTTTGAACTTACCCCACCTGTTTGCGTCCACGGGTAATCTCGAAAGGTCACAAGGTCACAAATAATTCGCGCGGTGACTTAGTATTGTAATGCAGTACCTTTCAAACTTGTTGTAAATATATTTACAGTTAAGTACAAAAGACAAATAATAAAATTATACAAATAATTTAATTTTAAAGAATATGAGCAAAATGAATGGTTTTAATATTTAATACAAGAAGTGTCGTGAACAAGACTGTGTTTAGCTTCCTTCTCGTGTACGTGTATTTATAATGTCCCGTGTGGTTAGGTACCAGTCTTCTATTTTCTTATCCGCATGATGCGTGGCGCAGCGGTTATCGTCGACCCATGCCACGCGCCCTCAGTTTAAACATTTCCCGGGGTTTGAAGGCCAGTGTGAAACGACCGTGCATATTCCCGGGAAATAGTGTCCCCGGAAGTTACCAAATGGGTCCAGTGTGAACTGTTGCCGAGGTGTTGGTGGGGTAAAAAATCCTCGGGAATTTTCTGGGGATTTATTTCCCGGGGATTGGCTCTGCAGTGTAAAAAAGGCTTTACACTTGTAGCTCACAACCCACACACGAGCAGCAATTCCTTGAAAGGATTTTAGAGTCCTTTCTTGAGCAAGGTTTTGATCATCTGATTAAAAAAGTAGAAGCTTTTTTAAAATATGTAAAGACAGCAGCACTATTTAGTATTTGGGTCATTCATAAATAAGGAGCCAATGTTAAAATTCTAATATCTATACTTTCATATGGAATTTGCTATTTAATTTTGATCACCGTGTTCAAATCTGTGTATTTATTTTGTTGCCACCATTAATCTGTACTGAATAAAACCTACAATGAATCTTCCATGGCAATGTATTTTTAAAATTTTATGAAAAATGAGCAAAAAATGCCAATTTTTAGGCAAACATTTGCAACATTGGAAAATAGTGTTACATGTACATTATGAGACATTGTCCTCCTTTGTAATGGTTAACTTGGTTAATTTGTAACTTAAATGATTTATAACACACCAATGCTCAATATTAGACTGGTTCCCAATCCTTCCCGTTATCTTTTGGCTTAAAAAATGGGTTAATAATTTGTTTTGGCGTGTACGTGCCGCAGTGGCTACTCACGCTTACTTTGTGTAAGTTAACAAATTATGATGAAGGGAGTGGAAACTAGTCTATGGTTGACTACGATGTGCTAAACTGCACGCTATGAAAACAAAATAAAATGCATCATACCAGTCTGCACACACGCACGCACGCATCCAGATTAACGTTAACTCGTTCAGCATGCTTACAATCAGCTGTGGTATTTTTTTGTTAGATTTGTTTGGGGCCACACGCTTGTATTGTAGATTCGGATATTGTGTGGACAAAATTGTTATTTTTAGGTTTTAAAATTTGTCGAGATCTGGGTGGATGACAATAGTTATTATAAGTAAATAAAACTTACAGAAATTGGGTTTCTGCCCCAAAGTCTATTACTAATCTACCAGTATATTCCCATACCAGTTGAGTAATTTTCGAAAAATTAAGGTCAAATCCATTTTGGCCAAAATGTTGCTTTTATTGACCTTGAAAAATGGTTTTCAAACTTCAGATAAAGCCAAAAGAGTGTTCTGTGATCCATTGGGTCAAAGTTTCTAAACCATTTTACACAAGTTCTCTTCTTAAACTCGGTGGAAGTCTTTTGTATTAAATAATACTTTATCAGAATGTCTGCTTGATTCAGGTGGTTCTGGCTGAAAAATTTATTTTTTTGCGTGGTTATATAGACCACACAAAATAAAGTTCTGCTTCCGGTTACCCGACCGATCCTAATTTAAGGCTGCGACCCTAAAAATGTTATCAGCAAGTAGAAAAAGAATATTACCCAAAAAAATATTTACAAAATGCTTTTTAACTACCTACTTACATTTGCTATTTTCTGAGAAGAAACCTCTGTTATTTTTACAAGTTCCCTTCGCGATGACAACGCGGTGCACGATTCCCTATCAGTATCACGGTGATGAAAACACGTGCATAATGCTCAATGCAGCAATGCTGTACTGGTTCCCCCCGCACCGCCCACTAAAAGTGCCAAAGAAGGCAGGATGGAGTCTATGCATACACGGCCGACCAACATCATAACACTGGAGTTCAGGGTCGATCTGACAGTGTAAAAATGGCAATGGATGGAAAAAGAGGATTTTTGCAAGTTAATTCACAGAACTTGATTCTCTTGTCTGTGTAATGTATTTTCCGTGTTCATGAATTTATTTCGAGGTTGTACGTGAAGTGATAGCCCAGCGTGTTTTGCCCGACATTTCCTACCGCAACACAAGGTGCGTCGCCCGCCATACACAGTGCATCACGCACGCTTACCACCGCACCACAAAGTCGTGCCCAGGCGTTGTGCATAGCACTGTTCATGACCTAAACTTTCCATTCTTTTAAAGAATTATTGACCGTAAATATTAGGGCATAGATACATGTAACGTGCGTTAGTAAAAAGTGACATCGGCAATTTTGATGTGGTATATTAAAAATTAGAAGAGCACAATTGTGGAAACCAATTTCTAGAACGAAAACCAGACACAGCGTCTGTGAAAAATAAGACAATTTTCCCAGGCCAGATTAAATTTTTTGGGGAGTTTGGTTGGGTCTGGTTTATGTCGGTTTGGCCAAGTCAACCCAACTTGATGAACAAATACATGACTTGGAAGTTCATTTACATTAGATATTATACAAAACTAACAGTAAATGAATAATGCTTCTACAACTACAAGTACCTGTGTTAGTGATGACATGTGTAGTGAAACAGTCAAAGGTTTTCACGTATAGGTTCTCGGTTGCTTCTGCCAGCTGTTTCACTTTTTCCTACATGTATAAATAAATATGAGTGCAATATGGACCTACTGTCTTAATATTATCAAACTTGTTACTGTATTTATTTTAAAAGTCTGCCCTCATTTGTTTTGGAATTCATTTTTAAAGAGGCTTTATCCAAAGATCTATAAATGAAACAGAAAAAAACTTGAAATTTAAATGAATTATTTCAAAGTGATCGCTATATTTTGAGCATTGCCAACTGTTAGAAACTGTACTTTGGTACATGTACATGTATTTAGGAGTTATCCCTGGCTTACACCATTGCATTAGGGTCATTCCACGTCATTCCGCACACTTTTTTGCTTGACCCCCTCCGATTTTGATGAAATTTGGTGTGTGGCTAGGTACTCATGAGAAATTCCGATACGCAAAATATTAGCGAAATTCGGTCATTTGTGTAGGAACTGGAGCAGTTTGAAGTTTTAGGGGGTTTTGCGACCAGAACCCACCAATCTACCTAAAAATGGCCAAATACCCCTACAGAATGGTTCGATCTCAGCAAGTGAGGTGTCGTTAGAAAGAGCACAAAATTCTCTATCCACCAATATGTCACTTGACATTATTTTATGTGTTGACCCAAATCTGGGTCATTTAAGGTGACCTTGACCTTTGACCTCGATTATCTCAAAAGTATATGCTTTTGATGAACTTGTTGTAGTCGTGAGATAGTTAACCATACATGGCGCACACGAAAAATCAGCTTGGGCAATTACCAACTTCAGGAAAAACATGACTTTAACGACCAACAAATGTGTAGTATCACTCCTATGAATGCGGATACAGTCACAATTATCAACTATTATGCATGTACATGTATCTCGATCTCGGAATTTTCATTGCTTAAAGGAAACATGCAGCCTAACATTTTCATTACGCAATTTTTGTTTTAAATTCATAGATTTATGTGTATTAAATGTGAATAAAAAGCAAAACTGGTTTTAGTGTACGTTTAGTGTGGTAATTTGCCGTCCAAAAATTGCCCCCCCCCCCCCTCCCTTTAAATTTCGCGGCCACTTAAAATGAGTGACGTAAACCGAGGCAGGACCCGGACAAATTCTCGATAGTCGGTACGCGACGTCTAGGTACAAGACGGGTTCGCGTGGCCACGTACGCACATTGTTGTGTGTTGATGCACCCACAGTGTACGAATCGCGTACGCTTTGTGCACGGTAATCGAATTTCACATGGACGATCGTGAAAGTTCTTCCTCGGTTTTTGGTGAATCCGACGAAAACAGTACTGATTCGTCCGATTCGAATAACAGTATTTCTTATTCCGACATGGACTCGATCGAGGATAAAGATGGGGTCCCTCTAGGCGCTCTAGGTCGAAGCACGACCGCTCAAAATGTTCGCTGCAGAGGGCCGAAAATCACTATGCCCGCCTGGACCACTTCGCTCTGGTAAGCTTTACTTTGGCTGTCCAAATCCTCCGATATTTAGGATCAACCGGAAACAAATGAAGGCTTACTCCATCCTTAGTAGTTTTGCTACACCTAGCAGCTACACAACTAGTCGGCAATGACCGAACACTGTTTTTACCCCGATTCAGAATGAAAAACCATGTAAGGACGGACACTTGTTGCAATGCGCGCAGTCAGTAAACGACAGGCCGGGTAGCAGCGCTGCGAGTCTCTGCCTCTATTTTCGTCATACCCCTCGCGAGGTTTTATGTTAATGAGGCTTCCCTTTAAGGGGGGGGGGGGGGGGGGCATGGGTTTGACCATAATTTTCAACAATTATATTCCTCCATTTATCACAGAAAATAAACACAACCACACCCATAATGTTGTTGTCAACATTATACTTCATTGATTTGAGCAACAACAAATCTTATTACATGTTTCCTTCAACCGCCGTGGCTACTGTAAGCCGAGTTACTATAAGATTCTGAATACTGTCTTTTTACGCCATAAGGGAGTCTACCTACTTCAGAAGCAGGCTTTGAAAATACCGAGATCGAATTCAAAAATACATGCATAATAGTTGATAATTGTTACTGTATTCGCATTCATAGGAGTGATATTACACATTTGTTCATCAAAACCAGAGCATACACTTTTGAGATAATCAAGGTCAAAGGTCAATGTCACCTTAAATGACCCAGATTTGGGTCAACACATAAATGAAGGTCAAGTGACATATTGATGGATAGAGAATTTTATGCTCTTTATAATGATACCTCACTTGTTGAGATCGAATCATTTTGTAGGGGTATTTAGCCATTTTTAGGTAGATTGGTGGGTTCTGGCCGCAAAACCCCCTAAAACTTCAAACTGCTCCAGTTCCTACACAAATGACCGAATTTCGCTAATATTTTGCGTATCAGAGTTTCTAATGAGTACCTAGCCACACACCAAATTTCATCAAAATCGGAGGGGGTCGAGCAAAAAGTGTGCGGAATGACGTAGAATGACCCATTAGCCAAGAATAAACTAATTCGGTATCTCAAAGTGTGAAGGTGAAAGGTTATTCGAGATAAAGTGCTGATGTCATGTCAGCACTTTTATGTTACGCGAATGATATTACGCAAATGCGCATTCTGATTTTAATTCACAAGTGGGCGTCGTGCGACCACCTGGCGTATTTATACGCGCAAAATCCCTCAACAAAATAACGGCACACTTAAAAAACAAAACTGTCTTGTCTATGTGCATCGTCAGCTAGAACAATTGAACAATTAAAAACCCTGCCCTTCTATCGATGACATAACTTCAGTTTTTAATGTTGCAATCTAGTTTGGCAAGTCGAAAGTGGATTTTGCTCTCTTATAAGAGCGGGGCCCGTACACAATCGCCACACAATGGACATTTACAAAACTTTTATCCTTGCTTCAGACCCAATAGAAGTATACCAAGCATTGCCATTGTGTGACAACATTTGGAGTCTCTACAGCAAAACATTGACCATCATTGAAGTCCGTTTAGTCAGAGGATAAAAATCATGATTGTAAAGCCTGAAGTTGAAGCTCAAGAACGAATAAAAGATTTTGTAAATTACCTTCTGGGCAGACGGAACACTCTGCAGCGCCCTCATAGTCCACATAGGTGCTCTGTTGAGGGCAGTGTTTGCCCTCGGGGCAAATCACCTGGGTGCGTGTGCTGGACCCAGCGGGGTCACAGGGTCACAGGGACCTGTCACCTGCGTATTGGCTGCAAAGGGGGTAGAAATATTGATTTGTTAATTATTTTCACAATCACAACATTTAACCATTTATTTCGGAATTTAAAACTGTTGACGGATAAACACATTAGGAGCAAGGCCGGAATTATTTGTCGGCGACCAGCTCACAGCGAGCAAGGCCACAAATATAAAGGTGTGCTACCCACAGGTGCCGGCCTAAACCCGACGCAGATCGAGGTTCGTAAACAATAATCTTGCACCTGGGGATGGTCAATGTCAAAATTATCCTGCCGCAAACTGTTTAATATTTCAGTAATATGCACATCTGGGTAAATATCTAAATATCTTTGTTTTAATCAGTCCCATTAATAATTGTTTGAATTGTCAGGAATGGGTGGATTTGGGGGGCTGTATTTTATAGTAAATATTATTTAACTGACCTAGTTTTACAATAATGGATACCAACAAAAAAAGCAAGAAAATTTGCCTTCGTTTTTAACCAGCGTCTTTTTAAACAGAAATAAAAAAGGTTATATTTTGTTCTGGTATGTTTTGTATCCAGTACTGGTTCTGATTTACATGGAATGACTGCATATGTTAGACCATTTCTTAAACTCCCCATTCGATATAGACAAAGTACAGCCGCATTTTGATTGAAAATAATGCCTGGTCATATCAAAGCCATTTTGTTTGTGTACACTTTTTCACAGCGCATGTGAACGAGTTTGAACGAGTTTGAACGAGTTTGAACGAGTTTGAACGAGTTTGACCGAGGTTATGGCGGACTACGACTGTAGCAACTGTTTTAACATCACCAAGCTGACGCGCGGGATTATTTTTAACGAAACTCGATCCGAGGCAGGTTCAGGCCGATAGCACCGGGAAGCACACCCACGCATTTCCGGCCTTGCTCGCTGCTGACAGGCATTTCTGGCCTTGCTCTTGGCGTTTATGCGTCATCCGTTTCAAATCTGGGAAAAACTTTGCGTTTAAATACGTCATCCGGCACGAACTGGTTGAAGTCACTTGACCAAAAGTTGTAATCTATTTGGTCAAAGCGTTCTGTTCGATTGACAGGCCGGATCGGTCCACCTGGAATCTGCTCAAATACCGGGTCCCGATGCACAGCTCTACAACGATCTTTTTTGGAGGGAGGGGAAGGGGAGGTTTACCAGTTCCTTCACAGTAGAACCAAGGTGTGCAATCCGGGCATTCCGAAGCAACGGCCAGACCAGTGACGTTAGAGAATGTTCCACTTGGACACGGGTCGGGGTTAAACGTGGTCCCCTGGCAGAAGTACCCCTCAGGACAAATGGACTGGTCCGGGCGGGTCGAGGACTCGTTGCAGTAGAAGCGAGGCAAGCAGGGCCCGCTGACGTCAGTTTGTGCTGCATTGCAAAAAAAGATAACGCAGAGAAGAAAAAAATGGTATGAGTACTCCAATTCAACAAAATCTAAAGAACAAGCATTTGTTTGATTTGGTTGTAAAGATTAAAGATAAAAATACAACAAACATCAAAACACAGAACTACCAAATTATTATGAAATACCTTAGTTAACCAGTTCGCGCCGGGATTATTTTAACATCACCGAGCCGAGGGGCATGAGTATTTTTAACGAAACTCGATCCGAGGCAGGTTCAGGCCGGGAAGCACACCCATACATTTCCGGCCTTGCTCGCTGCTGACAGACATTTCCGGCCTTTCTCGTGGCGTGTTTATGCGTCATCCGTTTTGAATCTGGGGAAAACTTGGCGTTTATATTCGCCAACCGGCGCGAACTGGTTAATGTCTCAAGCACATGGTGTGGTCATTTAAACAAAAAGTGTATTGTTTTTGTATCAATTTCCGACGATGGTCGGCTGACTATCATTGGAAGAAAAAAAAGTGACTTTTTAGCCGCTATTCTGGTTTCCTTACCTGACAAATTGTGACTCAAATGTTAGAGTATTGTTTTCTCGGAAGTAGTATGGAAATGGCCGCTTCTAGACCAGCCCAATTTTGTTCAATCGTCACCCCACAAAAAAAAAGAAGACAGTTTGTCTTTTTTAAAACTTTGATCTCATATCAACGCAATTTAAAACGAGTCTAAAGGTGGCGCCGACGCGTAAGGAGGAGGTCGATCAAAATAATTTGTATTTATCGCGAAGCTGTAAGTTTTTCGATAAGACCTTTTTTTCTTTAGACACCAACTCTTCCACGCGTCTTTTTATCTCGGATTCCATACCGCTCGAATCCTTTTTTTCCGACAGCTTGCTGCCGGACCTGATAGCCTCTTTCATATCGTTAAATTGCCTCAATTCCTTTAATATCAAAGCGTACTCTTCGTGGGATATATCGCCGTCTGTAATAGCTTGAGAAATAAGATCTCTTACGCTGTTGAGTTTAGCCTCGGCCAAGACTCTAATCTCGTCGTGTTTTTTAACTTTATGTCTAAATCGTTTGCTAAAATATTTTAATACGAACGCGGCGCAACCAAAACTCAAGGCTACTCCCTCTAACGCAAAACCAACGGGTGACTTGATGGCACCGCTTATAGCCGTGATTCCCAAACCCCCACAAATCACACCACCCATTCAATTTTTTCACGATCGGCAATTTGAAGAGGCGTCAGATCATCGATATCACCCGTAAAACTCTCCCAAATTATCGACGCTTTTTTTTCGAGGTTATAAAAACCTAAGTCTAGCACAAAGTTGTTTAACTTCATGCGACGGTCACCCCCGACGTTATCCATAGGTCGCGATAGTTCAAAGGTCTTCTCGTTATCTGTCATGACGAACGTATGAGACTGCATTTTACAAAAGTAACTAAAATATTTTTACGTTTAAAATTATATCTTTACCTCTATTATCGATTATCTCACCAAGACTGTTTTTTTAAGAAAACGTGAGGCTGTTTATTTTATCGGCTACTAACTCTTTCGAAGAATTGTCGTATTTGACGTAAATAGGATCTTGGGGATTGTTTGAACGAGCTGCATCGCCCGATAAAGGTATATTCTCCAAAAGATTGGTTCGTTTTCCATTAACAAAATTTGAATGCGTAGACAATGGCTTTTCGAGCGACCACAACGACTGTTTTGTGGTGCAAGAGTGCAGGCCTGCATCGCTGCACTGTACAGTGCAGCGATGCAGGCCGGAATTCCTGCACCACAAAACAGTTGCTGTAGTCGCTCGAAAAGCCATTGTTGCGTCCCCCGTCTTCGCATAGTGTGCTCTTTATGTGAGTCGGGTGCCGTCTGGACGTCCATAGAGTTTATACATGAGAAATTTTCCTGAATCATTTGAAAACAGTGTTTTGAAAAGCTGGTCGAAATTGCTCGGATTTTCAACCCCAAATAATTGTGAGTACCATGGAAGCCCTAACAGTTCTTCTTTAACCCTAACCCTACCTAATGCTACTTTTTACTACTAGTACAGTAGTAGTAAAAAGTAGTATGCAGTACTCTCACTGCAGTGTAAGGTGTTCTAAACTCTCCAGCCAAATTTGTCACTTGGGACACAATGGGTCAAGGCTGGACTACTGCATTTTTTTGCCAGATAAGTATACTAACCTGTATTGCCACTGTTAGTATTTTTTAGTTGGCAATATCTGTACTCTGTCAGTTACACACCCAATCATCAGTCACTGAGAGACCCAGTGCTACAAAATACTAAGTAGTATTCTGTAGTATGCAGTTCTTTAGCCCAAAGTAAGGCCTAGGGGGTTAGGGTTAACATGTATAGAAGCCAATATGCGCTTTCCAAGATATTTTGTCAAGTATTTGGCATGTTTTGGGCAACTTTTGTGTTCCCAATTCATTTTTGTATTGGCAATATGCTAATAAACTGTTGGGGCGTTAGAACGACAGACAAAATCCAAAATTAAAAAAGGAGTGAAAACGCCCCAATTATTGGGTCTACATGTGACCCTGCTATGAGATACACGAATAAGCCACTTTGTAATACATGTGTAATAAATGGACAACTGGGGGCATATAAAATAAGCAAGAATGTTGGATTAATAGTGAAAATATACATGGACATGTTGTGGCATCTAACGTTTGTTGAGAATAAATAAAAATGCCAAAGTATGATCTGTCTCTTGTATACTCTTTATTTCACACGTCAAAATGGGAAACTTGTTGAGTTGAAACTGCAAAGCGAATGTCATGCAATAGAAAGAATATTCCTATGGGGTGAAGAATAAAATATTTTCCATTTCCAACAGTTTGTTCACCTCATAGTAATATTTATTATATTGCACTCCACATAAAACAAACTTAAAACTAGAAATGTGTTTGTGGACAAACACAGAGCTGTTTCGCATACTGTCTAAAATGACTTTTAATATTTGGGTGGTGGTCTAAGTGTGTGCCAAGTCTAAAGTCGATCGAATTTAGTGCCAAAGATATATTGGTTGAAAAAAACGTGTACAAATCCTATGGGGAAAATTAAACCTTTAATGTGACGTCACATGACACCCGATGATATCATCACAATGTCATCTTAATTTTCGTTTATAACACATCCTGGAATATTTGCATACCAAGTTTGACCCTAATTGGACTTGTACATCCAGAGATAGAGGGTCTTAAAAACTACACCTTTAATGTGACGTCACATGACCCACGATGATGTCATCATGACGTCACCCTGATGTTCGTCTATAACACATCCTGGAATACTTGCATACCAAGTTTGACCCCAATCGGGCCTGTACTTCCAGAGATAGAGGGGCCTCAAAACTGCACCTTTAATGTGACGTCACATGACCCACGATAACGTCATCATGACGATTTTTCCCTTGGCCCTCCTGGGGATGGTGGTCGAGGTGTGTGCCAAGTCTCAAGTCGATCAAATTTACGAAAGTGTCAAAATCAATAGTCTGAAGAAAAACGTGTACAAACCTTATGGGAAAAAATTTGCACCTTTAACGTCACGTCAGGTGACATCTGGGAGTGGGGTTCTAAGTGTATACCAAGTTTCAAGTCGGTCGGATTCACCAAAATGTCAAAGTCAATAGTCTGAAGAAAAACGTGTACAAAACCTATGGGGAAAATATTTTAGTAATTTGGTTTGCATATTATTAAAGCATATATCGTTGAGCATTATTTGTGAAAATAGGGAAGATATTACATTAATATTTTTGGAGATATTCCTATTTTTAGCGAGTATGTGTAAAAATGGCTTTTCCACGGGAGCTGTCAATGCATCAACATGTTTGAATATGATATGACACAATAATGTAATGACGCGATAGTCCTTTGACAAATGTTTTTGCGAGAGCTTCTTTTATTTACACTAAAATGGATAAAAAATACTTTTTAATAGATAGATGAATTTATTCATGATTTCAATCTCACAAACATTTTTCTTACTTGGTTAGACTGCCAAAGAATTTGCGCAGGAACAGACTAACTTATGCAATGACGATATTATGTGCACAAAATCATGACAATTGTCTATTGATGTTCCAGATACATGAAATTATATCATTTGTCAAACTAACTGAAATGAACAAAACCAGAAGCCTATCTATTAAAAAGTATTATTTATCCATTTTAGTGTAAATAAAAGAAGCTCTAGCAAAAACATTTGTCAAAGGACTATCGCGTCATTACATTATTGTGTCATATCATATTCAAACATGTTGATGCATTGACAGCTCCCGTGGAAAAGCCATTTTTACACATACTCGCTAAAAATAGGAATATCTCCAAAAATATTAATGTAATATCTTCCCTATTTTCACCAATAATGCTCCAAACGATATATGCTTTAATAATATGCAAACAAAATTACTAAAATATTTTATCATCTAGGAGAAAATGGCCTCCAAAAGTGGGTATAGTTTTTTTTGGACCACCCTGTACTTGGTGATCATATGTCCGACTCTGTCAAACAACAAAACGTACCACGAGAGGCCTTGGTTTTTTAACGACACCTATGTTTACGCGTGCGACCTCGACGCCGAAAATATGAACATGAACGAAGCCATAGACCTTTATCGAACGAAATTTAAAGATTTGCACACTTTGTTTTTAATCGACGACTGCAGCGCTTATCAAGCGATGAAATCGGCCAAAAGGGCCACAAGGGAGGATGCTGCATGTTATCTAAATTAGCCTTTAGCGGTAGACACGATAACCACAGCTGTTGGTTATTGACTCAAAAATATAACAGCGTTTTAAAAGATTATCGCGAACAGACTCAATGGGTCGCTATTTTTTATTGCAAAGACAAAAACAGTTTTGATAATTGCCTCGACGAAAATGATGTGGTGCCGGATAATAAAAGGCAAGACATAAAACAATATCTCAAAGACACTCCCTATAGTAAATTGATTTTATATACGAATCCTCGGACTAAATGGAATTTGTTGTAACCTAGTTGTGATTTGTTGAGGTTTTGTTAGATAGCTAGTTGTAATTTGTTGAACAGCTAGTTGAGATTTGCTGTATAGCTAGTTGTAAAGTACTTGCATAGCTAGTTGTAATTTGTTGGACAGCTAGTTGTAATTTGTTGGACAGCTAGTTGTAATTTGTTGGACAGCTAGTTGTAATTTGTTGAACAGCTAGTTTTAATTTGTTGGGTAGCTTGTTGTAAGTTGTTAAACAGCTAGTTGTGATTTGTTGCAGTTAGTTTATCTCGCGTTTATTTAAATGTTATTTTTGCTGATCGATCTTTTGCTCAAATTTATTATAGCGTCGACCTTGTGTATTTTATCTTACAAATATTTTTCTTTAAAAATAAAATTATACCGTCTTATAAAAATGGAGCCTTTAAAAACTTTAGACAACGATCCGCAAACGGAAAAACATAAAAATAGACTGTTGGGTGTAGTATCAGCCGGTGATTCTAAAAAGTATTTGGGTAAAGAATTTAGCCAAGGAGATATAGAAAACCTAGACGTGAACAAACAAGAAAAAATGTACAACCATTACGAGGCAAGGTTGGGTAAAGAAAATATTACTAGTTTGGGTAACTGCGTGCTAGGGATTTACTCGAGAGTTTTAGGCGCGAGTCTACCTATGATCAAACCCATGGGTGTCAGTCTACGAGTAGACTCGGAAGACGCGCTCACCAAAGATCTAGAGGAAGATCCCGTTATATCTAGCTCGATAGCTAGTTTACTTTGCGAAGTTTATTACAACTACGGAATGTTGTTGTCGCCATTAGTAGGTTTATTGATAACGTCTAAACATTTAGTTATCAACGAAAAGAATTCTCTTGACAATATAATAAAAGATGAGTCAACAAGAGAGCCCAAGTTCGTCGATGTTAAAGAAGACTCCAAAGGTACAGACGGTGACGACTAAAACAAAAAATCCAGGTAGAGTAAAACAAGGCAAGGCATTAGCGGAACACAACAAAAAGAGAAAAGAACAAATTGCCAAGATGCAAAATATAGACGTGAAGAGTACTCTTTCTTATTCGTACGCAACAATTGGGTCAATAACGGGTTGGCGCTTGTTTTAGGAGGACTCTATATATGAAGCCAAAGAGTCTCACCACCAAAACCACAACCACTAGCACAGCCTCCCCGAAAGAGCCCAAGGGGGACTCCGTCCCAAATCCCTTCTTCTCCGCCCCAACCATCTTCAGATTTTGTAGAAATGGAATAAAAAAAATTAAAAAAAAAAAAATTGTGGCAATTATAATTGGATACTAATAGCATCGCCAACAATCTCTATCACGCCGCCGTGATCTCTATGTTAAGCGTGGGATTTACCATGTTTAGTAAAAAACTGTTGAAGATCAAACCGGCCGATCTCGACAAGTTGAGCGTAGAAGATGTAGCTAAACTAACGGCTGCGATAAGCGCATCGATGTACGTAAAAACATGGCTGGTCAATCAAAATATACTCCCACCAAATATATTAAACTCGACATAAAACTTTAGTTCGTTATAATAAAATGGCCGAAGGTGGAGATTTTGAACCGGTAGACGAATTTACCCCGGCATAAGACAACGATCTAGACTGGGACAATAACGATTACTCCATCGACAACGAAACGGCGTTAGATCCAGCCTATGCTCAAGCTCGTGATGGTGTTTTAGAACAAGGGAGACGTTTTATTGATAATCAAAGAGTCGAAAGTTTCTACGAACGTCAAGGACAAAGACAATATGATATAATTCCGCAATGGGAAAGATTCGTAGTAAAAGATAACACGTTATATTTTAAAACCGATGACGAAGAAGTAAGATTATCGCAAAAAAACAAACCAGATACATTTTTAGCATTAAGTTATATCGAAAAAAATGCTAGGGACGGTATAGATTTTATTAGAAACCAATTAGGTTTTAAAGATTATAAACGAAACCCACTTAGTATAGAACAACAACAACAATTACAACAGATTGAACCGGAGTCTATCCCGATGCAAGATCTTCCGAAAATGGCCCTTGATTTAAGCGAAATTCTCGAAACTTTAGACCAAGAACAAGAACAGGAAACCAGTTTTATACTAATCGCGGGTTTAGACAAAACTCTTCAAACGATGAGAGGCAACTTATAACTAAATTTAGCGCGTCTCAGAATACTCGATGATGAGATAGCCCAGACCGAAGGAGCATTAGCCGAATCAGTGAGCGACAGTTCCACGGCAGAAATGAAAGAAAAATTAGAAGACTTAAAAATCGAAAGATTGGCTAGATTAGAAGCCGACGAAAAAAACCTCAGAAGTCAGATAAACAGAATCAAAGAAACGATTACGAGGATTTTAGATAGCGACACGACCTTGAGAGAAAAAATTAGAACGTTGTTTAGAGAACAAGGCGTGACCATCGCGAGCATTTTGTCGGCGTTTGGTTCGGCTATCGGTTTGAGCGTTTTGTCTGTCAGTGCGTCCGCGCCAACGCCCGCGCCTACTCCGATACCACCATCTAACGCGAATAACGTAAAAGAATGGATACAGTCGCAACTAAAACACTTTTCAAACGTGCTCGCTAAACTCGGCTCAAAATTACTCGACGCCTTGCCCGGAATTTTAGGCGGTATAGCGAGTTGGATATTTAACGTATTGAGTAAAACCGTCGGATGGTTGGGCGAACACGTGTGGGCCTTTATAGTGGGAGTCGGAACTTTAATTTTTGTTTATTTACAAAAGCGCCTCGGTTAAAAGTAAAAAAAAAAAGCCTTCTAACAAAATATTTTGTTAGAAGGCTTTTTTTTTTACCGCGCAGACTCGTACATCAGGTATCCTATACCCGCTATGGCTAAAGTACCGACAATCAGCAAAGTTTTTTCATACTCGTGAGGATCTCTAGTTAAAACGTTTTCTTCGGGAAGAGAAGGCTCGACCGTGGGTGTTGGTGGTGTTACCAGAGCCGGGCTTTTGGGCGTTGGCGCTGGTGGGTCAACGATCGCGGACGTTGGCGTTAGTGGTGGTGGGTCAACGACCGAGGACGTTGGCGTTGGTGGTGGTGGTGGTGTTGTTGGGTCACCCGCGGGCGTTGGCGTTGGTGGTATTTTTGAGTTTATCTTCGAGTTTAATCCCAACGGTAAGTTAGCGGTCGCAATCTGTATATTGTTGTTATATCCTTCGTGGGTTCCGACCCTCAATTGCATGTTCGAAGGCACGAGATATAATCCTTTAACCAGCACAAAGTTTAACGAACTCTTGGCGTATTGCAGCGAATCTTGAAATTGGGTTATAGATTCTTCCAGATCGGCTGGAGACGATATCAAGTCTTAGACGATATTAACAAACTGGGCTTGGGCGTCGAGCCCCATGCCCGGAGTCAAAATACTAGTTTTTGTTTGCGCCCGAGCCCCCAGCAGAGCGTAAACATACGCCCTGACAGATTCGTTTATTTGTTGTATCCCTACGTCGGTAAAGTGAGACTCTGCGGGTATCCATTTTTGCCACCCGAGCGTCAATACCGCTCTACTTTGCGATATATAACTTATTATATAAGTACTGTAATAACTAGATCCTTTAGGAGGATCTTCGTTGCCAAACCCCATTAGACATCCCCCCGCGTATTTACCGTAACTAATATCCAAGGGTGCGGTATCGTAATCCCCCATAGGGTGACCCCAAGCATAAGCCTGACCCAATCCGCCGGAATAATGATCGACCGTCTGTATCCAAGACAAGTTGTGATCTACGCCGTAAAATCTGCAAGTGTCTATATAACCTTTACGATCTATATTGTTGTTATAAGGGTCATATATGTCGTTGCCCGGTATGGGACATTGCATAAACTCTAATATTTTTCTAACCGTACAATAAACATGAAATCTATATATGGCCCTCGTGAGACGATCCGTCGAATAAAGTAGATCTATCCCTATGCCGCAACCGGCGGTACTGCACCACATTGCAAAATTGAATTGATTTTGATAAAACACCAACGGAACAGATTTCCATCTGTTTATTAGCTCATCCGTTGTAACGGCGGGTAACCTATAATGGGTGAATATATCCGCAAAAATAACCATAAAAGAACCGCGGTCGACCGCGTTCACTACAATCTCTAGACTCTTGAAATCTAAGTCCAGCCTGTTAGCTTGTTCTTGTGCTTGTTCTTGTGATTGTTCTTTCATTCTCGATATATTTTTATCTTGTTCGATCAGTCTCGAGTAATTTTTAGCTTGTTTTTGTGCTTGTTCTTTCAGTCTCGATATATTTTCTACGACCGTTTTGTTTATGGCGTTAATCATTTTTAGTTGTCTTTATTATAAAAGACTTTAATTAAAATGTCTTTATGTGTATTAGAAAATATGTCTCATTATTTTTTAGATTTAGGAATCCACTTAGAAAAATTTATAAGCTAGGTATCTCGCAACAAACTCAAGTTCTTGTTCTATTTGGTTATCGCTGGTGGTGTAAAAGTCTGAGAGTTGGGGTTTATGCTGTAAGTTAACGATGAAATCTAAGTGTATTTTTTTTTTTCTACTTTTAAAATATGGCTAGCATCGCTATGATGGTCGGAGGCGCTATAGTTAACGCTTTAGCTTTCACGGGATCAAACTTTATTTTTTTAGCGTTAAACAAGACGGAGAGCGCAAGAGACACGACTTAGCTTTAGAAAAACTGACGACGGCGAAAAACAATTGGGAAAAATCTCAGACAAAGCATCTCGATAGGTTAAACGATCGACTCAAAAAACAAGCGAAGGCTCAAAAGACTTTTAAAAGTATAGACGAGGCTCTCAGAGAATACAACTCGGTTACTCACGAAGATCTACGAGTACCAATCTACCAGCAGCACGAGCCCACTCTCGCCGATTTGATCAAAAGACCGGCGAGTTGGCGTTTGTTTTGGGAGGAACGTCGTTGGTAGGTTTTTTAGTTTATAAGTTTGTATAAGTTGTTTAGTTTTTATAAGTTGTTTAGTTAAATACAATGGAAACAAAGTTTAAAAAAGTGTATTATAGCCCCGTCGGTTATTGGTGAGGGCGCGGTTGTAAAATTAGCTAAAAAAACGGGCGCGTCCAAAGAAGAAACCAGAAACTGGTTAAAAAAAAAAGTGTTGTGGCAAATTTATTTACCGCCTCCAACGTATATTCCTCGTCCTACGAGTTTGAACAAGTCCATGGGTATTCCCAACGAAATGCATCAGATAGACTTGTTATTTTTACCCTTCAATAAAGTCGGTAAAAAAGAATAAAAGTACGCGATGACGGTGGTTGACGTGGCCACGCGTTTTAAAGAGGCCGAACCTTTGACCAACAAGACGAGTACCCAAGTGGCCGACGCTTTAAGTCGAGTTTACGCTAGGTCGCCTTTGACTTGGCCAAAGGTTTTAAAAGTAGACGCGGGTAAAGAATTTCACGGGGAATAAAAAAAAATGATGTCGGAGAAAAATGTCGCGATACAAGTGGGAGAACCGGGCAACCACAGAGCGCAGGGTATCGTCGAAAGATTTAACAGGACTTTGGCGGAGAGATTGTTTGGCCATCAATACGCCAAAGAAACCCTTAATCCGACGGAGAGATCGCGATTCTGGGTTAAAAGATTACCCGACGTAATTAAGGCGTTAAACGACGAAACCACCAGATCGATAATGACGGAAGACTACGAGCCACTCACTTCCAGGCGGGCGATGCAAGAAACGCAAGTTCGTAAAATCAGTTCTTCCGCGGATGAGGTAGAAAAAGAGTTGATAAAAAAGGGCGATCTTTTTAGATATCTTTACGCGCCCAGTTAGTTAAAGGGAGTAGAGCGCAGGCGAGCGACCGACCCTATCGGGAGTCTCGAGGTTTTTGATTTAGATCGCGCGATCAAAGACCCCAACCAACCCACTCTTTACTATCTCAAAAAAGGTCCCAATCGAAGTTTCGTTAGTCAAGAGCTTCAAGTCGTTCCACCGGACACCGAGTTACCTCCATGTTTATAGTGAACATACGCTAGAGTAGACGTTCCATCCTGTAGTATATATAGCTTTGTGTCCAGAGGACTCAACGACAGTTTGTTTTGAGTTATGGTGTGTAACGCGTGATTTTTAGATCTGATGTACGTCATCTTATCGCTTTGAGAATCTTTTTTTTTAGACAGTCGAGATAACGCTCGTGACTTAATTTTTTGTCGGTGACTGCTTTGGTTACTCCCTTGGCTTTTTTAAGCTCAAAGCCGTCCGTCATTAAAATTGAGTACATCTTTGGCCTTAAGCAAACGCATTGGCTGACTGGTTTTCCCACCAAATTTGTCTTTAAATTTACCTATTACCTTTTTGTTGACGCGGTCGTACAAAGGGTGATCGGTGGGATAGTTTGACAAGTCGTACGAGTCGGAGTCTTTTTTTTATATCTTCGTAAACGTCGTCCGTCTCAACGCTCAAGAGTAGACTGTCTGTGTCGGTAAACCCTATTCGGTCTCCATAGGTTTCTTTGAGGCGGTTGTAATAAAAGTCGTACATGAGAGTTTTTGAGAGGTCTAAAATACTCACCCCCGCATAAATAGGTTTGTTTAATAACGTCTTGGTCTTGTACATTTCGATAAACGCTAGATTGCAATCGGTAAAAATCGTCGTATGTTTATAGCTCGGTTTACGCGACAACGCTTGATATTTAGAAACTTGGTCGCTTCTAAGTAAAAACGCCTCTGTTCTATTTCCCCCTTTTTCCATCGTCTTTCCAAAAACGCTGTTGTTCATGAGCTTAAAAAAGTCCTTTTCAAAGTCAGACGTTGCGTGAGTTCTGAGTTGGGTGTTTTTGTCGATGTAAGATTTCATCCAAGGCGCTTGCTTAAATTGTAATACGCCAACAACCCCAGTTGAAACTCGGACAACCACTCTTTGGGTACTTTGATATTTTCGGGGGCCAGCGGATAATCATTGTGCCAATCGTGCAAAGCGTTGGGATAATCCAAGTCTACCTCTAAGAGACACCCTACGTCGGCCGTTTCTGAGATTGACATAATGCGTTCCGTCGTGAAGTCTTTGGGTTTTGCCGATTTAAGATCGGCGTAAGGTAAATATTGACTCATGGCCCAACCATACAAATTGATGGCGTCGAGATACATGATGTAAGTCGATGGTTTGTCTGGATCGTAGTCGGAAAGATATTTATTGTTTGCTTTATAGTGCCTAGCACCCACGCTTGATAGTCCTCTTTTTGCTTTTTCCAAAAACAAGTGTTTGTCCACATCGGTCAACAACTCGAGCTCGACGTCCGAGTGTTTTAACAACGCGTCCCACGACAACCCAGGAGAGGTGTAATAGTTAGCGGGGTCTAACTTGTAGTTCTTTTTACACACTTTCCAAAAAATTTCAAACACACCTGCCAAAAGTAACGCGTCGGTGGAGACGTACAAGTCGTGATATTCACCCAAGTTTTTGACGTTAAATTCGACCCACACTTGTTGAGCCCTAGAATAATCGTCTTGCGAGATATTCGAGTCTTTGAGGCTGCTGCAAAACTCGTCGATGGTAGGTCGATCTCTTCAAACTTATCGAACGAGTCCATATACTCGTACGGGTAAATACCTTTTTGTAAGAGCAGGTCGACATTTTGGTCTTTATAGCGTTTTTTGAGTAGAGTAAACGCCTCTTTTGGACACGCGTTGACTAGTTTATCCAACGACGTCGACATAAGTTTATCCAACGACGTCGACATAAATTTAAACGAGTCTATAAATCTCAGATTACCGATCGAAAACAAAATGTATTTTTCCGAGTTGCTGGGAATAAAATCGATATTTTCTTTAGTCTCGTACAAACCTTGCATGATTAAATGAGCGTCGTAATTTTGTAAATTGTGAAAGATGAGGGGTATCTGAGTTTTATCCGATACCACCTGCAGTTTTTGATTGCAATAAGCGTGCGCGGCTCCCCTGTATCTACCCGTGATGTGACAGTGATCTCTCACCTTTCTAAATTTGTTGATACGCTTTTTACACTCGATACACTTTGACTCTTTAAATCCCTTTTTGTTTACGTAACAACATTCTTTCTTTTCTTCGTTAGTCTTCGGTTCTTTCGGAAGCGGGCACTGACAGTTTGAGGATTAATTAGGATATATTGACTTTTCGCAAATCCAACACGTACTCGTGTTTTGGTGATCGATGTTGTCTCGCGATGTAAAGTCTATGAGCTTGGGGTTTTTAAAAACTTGATTAAACTCGTAACTTAAACGCAACGTCGAGTCTATGAATTTAGTCATGGCGTCTTTTCCTCTATAGGTCTCTTGAAATTCAAGTTTACCGTCGTACCTTAAAGCAATCAACGAATAACCGCAAGATTTGTGAACTTAAGTCTCCTGCGTGTTTGCCTCTTGAGGCTTTAATTTTTTTAATATCGATTCAAAGTCGGCATAAATGACAAAAGGCGCGTCTTGCGTAAACTTTTGATTTTTAAATTTTAATATCGGAGGGTCGTCGTTAAAACCTTTTGGAAAGACGACCTTAGATGGTGGCATATCTATTCCCTCGCAATCTTGTGTATGCCTGTCCAACTTGTCTCATGAGTTGTAGTGCGCCAAACATCTAAAACAGATGTATGTTTTATGCTTGTGTCTCGTTTGGTTCAAAAATATTCTAGATATATGTTTTATCCAACAATAGTGATTCGTGTCGTCCGGGGTCGTTGGCGTTTTTAGATAAATATAACAGTCGTACTTTAGCCTCTTCGTACGCGAACACATTTATACTCAGATTGTTTTGTCTCTCTATCTTTTCTATTTGATTGATTGGAGTAGGAAAGTCTACGTCTTTAAAATTTAATCCATCGTTTTTATCGTAAACTGACGGCCTGTCTTCGTGGATTTTAAAATCGGGTTTGTCTTTTACTCGTTGTTTTATTTCGTCGGTATACTTGCCGAAAGCGGCTCTCAAACACCACCGTAAACATTCGTTGTGTTTGTTTCTGACGTTAATAAAAGCTTTTGTTTACTAAAAAAGTCGGTAATTTTATATAAGAACTGCAGCTCATAGGTCTATAGCGGTCGATGTTGATATAAAACGCGAGTATCCTAACGAGTTTCCAACCCGATCCTTGACTGGTATTTTTTGCGTGTAGTTCTTTTATTTTAAAGATTTGATCTTTGACATTTTCTTTTATCTGACTCTCGTTAACTAGCTTTTTACTAAAAAAGGTAAAAGCGCTGGTTTCTACTAAGCCGTCTTGATTTTCTTTATCGTATTCCGCTTTAAATCCTAACTGAACTTTTATGGCCGATAGATTTCTCAGCTCTGACACAACAATTTTGTCAATCTGCCGCACGTGCGTATTAAAGAATTGCTCTACGTCGTCGGCTTTAACTCCAAGTTTCTATAACTGTTACTAAGGGCTCTATGTACTTGAAAATCTGCCTCTTTAAAGATATCGGGGTTTTTATACGATTTAATCGCTAAAATTAAATCCTTTCGTAAAAATCAACCTCGTTTACCAGTTGACATAAATTGTAGCTCTTGGTCGTCTATTATTTGTTTGAGCTCATCCAGTTTCTTGCGATTTAAGTTTTTATATTTACTCTCCTCTCTTCTGATGGCGTTGATATAGTCCCGGCGTAGCTCGCGCTCTGGGATCGTGATATTATTCCGCTCCACATAATTTTGCAAGGTTGATTTTGACCAACGTCCATATCCTATCGGTGTTGGTTTCATCATGCTTTATAATATAAGTATTATAATATTTTTTTGATCTCACTTTTATTGAGAGTAAACCATATTAAGTATTATAATAATTTGTTTATCTCACTTTTATTGAGAGTAAACCATATTAAGTATTATAATAATTTTTTTATCTCACTTTTATTAAGAGTAAACCATATTAAGTATTATAATATTTTTTGTGGAAGAGTTGGTGTCTAAAGAAAAAAAAGGTCTTATCGAAAAACAGCTTCGCGATTAATAAAAATAATTTTGATCGACCTCCTCCTTTTGACTCGTTTTAAATGTTGGGGAAAAAAAGGGCACTCTTTTTTGAGTGCCCTTTTTTAGAAGACAAAATGGTGCTGCTCGTACTACATTTTTAGAGAGAGAAGAGAAAACTGAGCGAGTTTTAGAAAGTGGTCTAGAAGCGGCCATCCCCTACTACTCTCGGAAGATAAAGCATTCACAGAGATAACAATTCATCAGGTTTAGTTGTCAAGGACCTGTCTTTAGATTTCTGGTACTTTTGCTGCGTCAAACGATAGAAATGCCCAATCAACAAAATAATGGTCTACGGTGGCTTGACCCCTTTCTGCATACCCTTTGGCTCTGGGCCGGATAAACCAAACATCCAAATACGGGACCATCCACGGAACATCTGACTAGCTTTCTCACCTGTTGAATTGCAGAAGTTACCGGCCGTGCAACTGAGGCACTCCTCAACCATCTTCAGCCTGGTGACCGGGCTGAACGTCCCCTCTGGGCAGGCGTCTGGTTCCACGTTGCCCGCCATGCAGTAGTAACCAGCAGGGCAGTCGTCGTTCAGGAGGCCTGGTGAAATCAGGAATAACTTATAAATATTGAATAATGCACGAAAAATAATGCACAAGTTCATCTGAGAAAACAGTCCTCAGTAACCATCAGGATATTGATTATTTAGCATTGTATAGAATTTTGGTGTTTTATGAAGTCGGGGTGATCAACTGACTATGGTCCCAAATTCTGGGATGATTGAATATTTTTATTGAATTTCTATTCCGCAGTTATGATTAACTTGTTAAAGTATTTGGCGGACATTTTTTTGTGGTTTTGATTAACCCAAGCTTAAAGACACAAACTGTTGTCTTGTGTTAGAGTTTTAGGCTGTATGCAAAAAGATGCATATTCTGTATTTATTTATTTGTAGATTCCGGTTTTTAGTGCCGTTCGTATATTATTCTGTTATAGATCGAAACTTAGAGATACAAATTGTTCTCTCATGATCAAGTTTGGAACTTGCTATTCCCTGCATTTGAACAGTTCGATTAAGATTTGGAGTTTTCTATTTTTGATTTGTGTCTCACGTATGAGACTGAGAAATGTACCTGAGATTATTTTCTTCTTGAAATAAAACATTTTCTTTGTGTATGCAAATCCTGAATTGTGTGAAGTCAAGAGTTTTTACCAAAAGGGAGTTAAATTAATATAAATTTGGTTCCTGTTATTTTGGAATGTGAACCACGGGTTACATTTGGGGGCTTGTCCGGGAAACGTTTTAATTTGTTTGACTTGACTTCGAATATAAAGGATTTGTGTGCACCTTGATCTTGTTTGGTTTTGGATTGAGAATATCTATTGTTTTCTATTGTTCAGTGATTGATGCTAATAGTCTCTTTCAGATATATATTATTTACTTTGCGATTTGCTGTTGTTTTGATTGATTTGTTGACCAGTGTTTTCCTCAAAGATACATGTACATTATTTATCCTGCAAATAATTTTTTGATACTTGCCAAGAGAGCCAACATTTGTGCAATTCCTTTTTTTTGTGGCCATTTTCCCCGTTCCGTGCATTTTTTCGGTTGTTGCTTAATTGCTCAAACTTCACTTGTCACAAATGGCGGACACAGCACTTCGACAGAATGGTCTGGATTGGTGTAAGAAGGACGATCTCAGGCCCAGTCACTCTTTTTTGTTGACTTTTCAATTGTCTAGTCCATTGGCGGAGACAGATATTCTAGCCTGTTCTTTGCATAATATGTTTCCTTCACTAGAGGGCCTTTCTAAGAAAGAGGATGCAGACAACAACTCCGCTATTTTTCTATGTGATTTTTCTGTGCCTATCTTTTCTCTTAGGCTAGGGACTGAGATTCGTTTAAATTGTCATGCGTCATTGACGCTTTGTCAAGTCATTCGGCTGGACAATTCTCCATCAAAGAACCAGCAAGTCACTATTAGTAACCTGCGGAAGAGTGGTGTTCTAAATGCATGGCATTTGGGAGAGAGGACCTCTACGTCTGATTTCCCTTCTACTTCTGAATCTAGCCCTTCTTCTCAACAAACCCCACCCTCTGAATTTTCCAAATCATTTGCTCACTGCACCTTGGCGGCAAATTATCGTAAGCTTAGATGCCTTTCGGGTTCTACTTCTCTCCCGAAAGATGAAGACGACTATGTAGCCTGGATCGACCACATCGAAGGTCAGATGGATAAGTGGCAGGACTTGGATGACGCAGAGAAGAGAAAGCGTATCCGTGAGGCTCTGCGGCCACCTGCCCTCAACATCATCAACGATCTTCGACGTGACAATCCAACTGCCACTTCTCTAGACTACCTTAAGGCTTTAGACATCGCTTTTGGTGACACGGAGACGGACGACGAGTTGTTCGTGAAATTTCATGGTTTGGCCCAGGCTGCTGGTGAGTCTCCTAAGTTTTTGACTAGGCTTCAAAATGTATTGAGGCGGGCTCTGAGAAGGGAGGCGGGCTCTGAGAAGGGGTGTGGTCCCTCATTCCCAGGCTGACAAAATGCGCCTCAGCCAGTTTATCCGTGGTATCTTGTACGACGAGATGATACTGGTAAACCTGCAACTGAGAGACAAGATGAGTCAGCCACCGTCTTTCCTAGCCCTGCTGTCCATGGTCAGAAAGCAAGAAGATGAGGCCAGACTGAAGCTGCAGAGTCGTGGTTGTCCCACCCTCGGGGCACAACAAGCTTGACATCTTCAGCACGCTGCTCACCCTCCGACTCACCACTCTAACTTTGCCCATCCTCAGGCACCATATTCTCTCTCTTCACACTATCCTCATCCTGCCAGTCCTCAGGCACAGTTTCTCCATCAGAATGCCACTCCAGCTACTCCTCAGAGCATTTCACAGCACACGCAGGCCTGCAACACTCCTCGAGATCAGGCTCAGTGGAGACAACCTCGTCAGAACCTTGACCGAGGCAATGAGAGGGGCACTTTGGTAGATTTTTGTTTTTCGTGTGGTCAGGAGGGACACATCCGCCGGAGATGCATGAACCCTGCCAACGCTGAGGTGGTCAATCGAAAGTTGATCCACTTCATCCTTGGAGGACCATCGGGAAACGGGCTCGGACGTCTGCAGGAGGGGAACCAGATGTCCGAACGCCGGTAAGCCCCAAGATTAAATATGAGGCAGGAACGGATGTTCCTCAGGGATTGGTCGGTGATACAGTCACACCACGGTGTTGGGTTGATGGACTCGACACCCACTGCCTACTGGACAGTGGCTCTCAAGTCACTCTGATATCTAAAGGTTTCTTTGACCGTCTCAATCGTCAGTTGCACCCCCTTAACGATCTTGTTTTGTTCCATGGAGGTGATGGGAAGATGCCATACTTGGGTTGGACTTATGTGTCTATGGGGTTTGACGACTCCTTCAGTGGGACCAGTAGTCAATTCGAAACCTTTGCTTTGGTCGTCCCAAATGGACGAAACTCCAGTGTCCAACCAATTATAGTTGGGACAAATTCAGGTCTTTGGCGCAGCTGTTTTGAGTCATGTAAGCAGCAGGCAGGTCATCGGGTTGTACAGAGTCTGAATATCAGTGCCGCATGCCGAAAGATCTATAAGGACATCGCCGATGAGAACAAGATTCCTGGTGATGCTAGGCTTGGAACAGTCAGGACTCGTTCAAAACGTGTTCTTACCTTTCAGCCTGGCGAGCAGAAATCTGTCAGTGGGTCTTGGCGAAATATCCTGCACAAACCAGTGACTGTGCTGGTTGAAGCTCAGGAAAGGCATAGACTGCCGACAGGGTTGGAAGTGACACCTCTTGTCACTGAACTCCCTGGGAATTCGACAAGCACTGTCAATGTAATAGTTGTCAACCGTACCAGTCAGAAGATAACAGTCCCAGGAAATTGTCCTTTGGCAGACATTTTTATCCCTGAATGGTGTCATGAAGCTCCGAGTGTGGGAGAACCTACGAAAGCTTCAAGCGCCAAGGCTACTACAAGCAACAATGTCCACTCAAATTCCTCTGATAATGATTTTGACAACCTTCCTTTTGTCTGGGGTTCGATCTCCCCTGAAAGGAAGAAACAAATTCTTGACAAGATGAGGTTAAGATCTCAGGTTTTCTCTAGACACGACTGGGATGTAGGACAAACGACACAAGCCGAGCATCAGATCAACCTTGAAGATGGCTCTCCATTTAGGGAAAGATCGCGAAGAATAGCTCCAGCTGATCTCAAAGACTTGAGGCTACACTTGCAACAGCTGTTAGACAACGACATCATCAGAGAGTCACGCAGCCCATATGCTTCACCGATTGTGCATGTTCGTGTAACGTTACTCTGTAGCGGGCCAAGCAGAATGAGGCGTGGGGTCATAAATAACCAAAGAAAATGACGGCAGACAAGGCAGACTTCGGGGGCGCCTCCCAGATTTAGTTTTAATACACAAACAAATCGAATTAATATTTACAAAAGTAAGGAGCACATTAATACAAGTAGGTGGATTATACAATTAAAGTAACACTTACAAACTATAAGACCGGTGCAGGCACGAGGCTGGAGGAAAACACACAACAGAAAATACCCAAACGCAAAAGTGGCTACAAAAATAACGGAATGACCCACGCCCCAATTGCGCAAACCAGTCTTATAGTCTGCAAAGTGCACTCGACCAAATGGAATCCAAATAACTAATAAATGTAAAGCTGCATTACAAGTGGCAAACATATGTAAGAATGAAAGGAATTTAAGGAACGAATAAAAAGTGAATGAAATGGTGGAGTGTAAAGCATGTAGCGCAGGTGGTGAACAGACGTATTTGTTACAGACGGACGACGAGTTGTTTGTGAAATTTCATGGTTTGGCCCAGGCTGCTGGTGAGTCTCCTTCTAAGTTTTTGACTAGGCTTAAAAATGTATTGAGGCGGGCTCTGAGAAGGGGTGTGGTCCCTCATTCCCAGGCTGACAAAATGCGCCTCAGCCAGTTTATCCGTGTATCTTGTACGACGAGATGATACTGGTAAACGGTAGCTTGCGGATGTGTATTGACTATCGTACACTGAATGCACGCTGATCAGTACGCAGTCCCACTTATACAAGAGGCGATTGATTGTCTGAACGGCAGCTGTTGGTTTTCGGTGATCGATTTGAAATCTGGGTTTTATCAGATACCTATGCGTCAAGAAGACAAGGAGAAAACGGCATTCATCTGTCCTTTGGGTTTCTATCAGTTTGAACGAATGCCTCAAGGTGTCAAAGGTGCTCCTGCAACTTTCCAAAGGTTAATGGAGACCTGCATGTCTGGAATCAACATGACTGAGGTGTTGGTATACATGGATGATCTCATCATCTTTGGTCGATCCTTAGGCCAGATGGAAGAGAGACTAATGAAGGTTCTTGATCGTCTTGCCGATTATGGACTGAAAGTGTCTCCAGAAAAGTGTCAACTCTGTTGTATGTCAGTCAAGTATCTCGGGCATGTAGTCTCAGAAAAAGGGGTACAAACTGATCCAGAGAAAATGTCTGCTCTGGAGACATGGCCTCGACCTCTGAATGTCAAGCAAGTTCGATCGTTCCTTGGTTTTGCAGGCTATTATCGTCGTTTCATTGAGAACTACTCCAAAATAGCCCGTCCTCTGAATGACCTCACTGTTGGATGTGTTTACCCTAAAAAGCGGGGCCGTCCAGCACCGAAAGCGTCATCTGATCCCCATGCTCGTAAGGCCGGCGACCCACTTGGTGAACTATGGACGACAGAGTGTGAAAAAGCGTTTCTCACTTTGAAGGATCGCCTTGTTTCTGCTCCTGTACTTGCATTTGCAGATCTGTCCAAGCCCTTTGTGTTACACATTGATGCGAGTCGTGATGGTTTGGGTGGAGTTCTGTATCAAGATCATGATGGAAAGCTTCGTCCTGTCGCATACGGTAGTCGTGGTTTGTCACATACTGAGAAAAACTACCCTGCCCATAAGCTGGAATATCTAGCATTGAAATGGGCCGTCACTGATAAATTCCGTGATTACTTGTACATGGCCAAAGGAACCAAAGTGATGACTGACAATAACCCGCTCACTTATGTTCTTTCCTCGGCCAAACTGGATGCCACTGGGCATCGATGGCTGGCCGCATTGTCAAACTTTGACTTTTCAATCCACTACAAGCCAGGGCGGACAAACACTGATGCAGATGCTTTGTCACGTAGACCCCACTCACCTGAGCTTGATCAGCAGTTCGAGGAGGAACAGCGAGACAAAATAGAGAAACTTGAAGGTCGACTTAAGGGCACTGGTGAGATACAGGATGTCATCTGTCCTAAAGAAGTTGTGGGCGCTCTGTATTTCCAGTGTGGTGCCAAGGTATCTGCACGTGAATACGACAGACAGACAGATTCAGTCACATCTTGTACAAATGACAGTGTTCCACTGATCCATTCCTTGTCTGTAGGTGCAAATGCCGTCCCTGACTGTTATGCATCAGTTTCCGAGATGAGCAAGTTGGATTGGGGAGAAATCCAACTAGAGGACCCGATTATCAAGCAAGCCACAACCTTTGTGAAATTGGGTAGGAAACCAGACTCGCAAGCAGACCTGCCAGGTGAAGTGAAGCTGATCCTTAGGGAGTTTGAAAAACTTTCCCTTTCCAATGGGATTTTGTACAGATCTGTTACAAACTCATTGGGTAACAAATGCTTTCAACTTGTCCTTCCTTCCCAATTTCGCATCCAAGCGATACGAGGACTGCACGACGAGTTAGGACATCTCGGTGTCGAGCGCACACTAGCACTCGCACGAGACCGATTCTACTGGCCTCGAATGGCTGCAGAGATTGACAACTGGGTCAAACACTGTACTCGATGTGTTGCCAGAAAGACACCTCAGAAACCTGCTGCACCACTGGTAAACATTAAGACTAATGGTTCTTTGGAACTGGTCTGAATGGATTTCTTATCCTTGGAGGCAGACCGTAGCAACAAAAAGTCTATCCCGGTAGTGACTGATCATTTCACTCGTTATGCTTAGGCTTTCCCTACTAAAGACCAAACTGCTCGCACTGTGGCTAAGGTCTTATGGGAGAATTTCTTTGTTCACTATGGGTTGCCCCAGCGTTTTCACTCCGACCAGGGGCGTGACTTTGAGAGCAAGGTTGTGAAAGAGTTAACACTCCTGCTAGGCATCAAGAAGTCACGAACTACGCCCTACCATCCCCAAGGTGACCCCCAACCAGAGCGATTCAATCGCACTTTGTTAAATATGCTAGGTACCTTGGAAGACGAAAAGAAAGCCCATTGGAGCAAGTATGTCAGTGCATTAGTTCATGCATACAATTGCACTAAGCATGACAGCACCGGTTTCTCGCCCTATTTTCTCATGTTTGGCAGAGAGGCAAGACTCCCCATCGACTTGAGGTATGGGATAAGTGCAGATGATTTCACAACTGCAGACCACGCACAATATGTCAAGGGGCTGAGAGAGCAGCTTCTGCGCGCCTATCAGCTTGCAACCAACAATTCAGCTAAATCAGGTGAAAGTAACAAAGTTTGACATGACCGACGTGTCAGAGGACACGAGCTTCGGTCTGGCGATCGAGTGTTGATCAGAAACCTTGGCTTGCAAGGAAAACACAAGATAGCTGATCAATGGGACCCTACAATTCTTTTGGTCACGGAACGCATCAGCCCAGATATGCCAGTGTACCGTGTCAAGCCAGAGACAGGAGAAGGGCGTGTCCGAACACTGCATAGGAACATTTTGTTGCCTATCGACTACTTCAATGATGAGGAGTCTCAGCATCGTGTCACCAGGCCCAATCGTCCCGTCACGAGAGCAGCGGCTAAGATCAGCCCTCCCCGAGATCAGTCTGACTCTGAAAGTCAACCATCCAGTGATGATGAGGTTGTTGTGGTTTTCCCTAAGAAATTACTCAACCCCCCACTTAATATGGAGGCACCTGAGTTTGTTCCTCGGCAACAACAATACTGATCTGTCGGTAGATACCTGTCAAGTAGAGGAACACATTTCACTCACGAAACAACCTTCGCATTCTCACCACAAAGAAGTATGTGATGATAATGAGAACTCTTTTCCTGAACAATCTCCATCTCCTTCTGAAAAGACACCCAGTGTCTCAGAGAATTTGTTCACAGAGCAACCTCCACTTTCCCGTGAGCACACCAGTGATGATGCTGACCCATCCAACGTTTCTGTGGTACCCCTTGTGCCATTAGATTTTTCTTCTCCTGACAGAGGTCAGGGACACTTTATAGTGGCCAATCCTTCACCAGCACCCGTATTGTCTCCATTAGTTTCTCAGAATGAAGGAGACGATAAGAAGGAGGAGACCAGTGAAGATGTTTTCTGCATCACTGCAAAGGAGCAATCTCCTCAATGCAACGTTAGTGATGAGGTACATCATGTTACTACTGGGGGCTCCTAAGTAACTAGCGACTCCCCAACCGAAGAGTTCTTGCAAGAAATGTCTGACCCCGAGTCAAACTTTGTCAGGCGCTGAAGTTTGCAGAGAAGGGGAAACCTGTATTTAGCCGGCAATTCCGATCATCTAGGATGTTTGCCGAATTAAAGAAGAAGGTTTTCGGTCCTTAGAAATGTATATATGTGTATAGTAAGGGGAGGATGTAACCCCGACCCAAAACAGGTCTTGGGTTATTGTATTATTTAATATTTTCTATTTTGTATGACTATGTTTCCCATTTGTAAGATTCCCTTCTTACTCAACTTTGTTGGTTTTTTATCTTTTTTTTTCTTACTGGTGAGTTTATTCCAGTAGACCCTTGATTTCTGCCTACCCTTTGTAGGGATAGTCTTTGATCTTTTATCTTTTATCTTTCCTGGAAGTTCAGAGGATGTTCTTTGTGTCCTCTGCCTTTTATTGGTGGCTGGTACACCAGTGTGTACACACACAATAAACTTCCATAAGTTAAGCATGATGTGGGGACTCTTAATCCCTGCTTGTTTATTACATCTTGCAGGAGCTGTTAAAACAACAAGGTTCTGTTGATTTCAGATCTCCCTGGTTACTAAGTGGCCAATCAGTATAGAGTCATGTGTGACAATTTGAAGTTTGACCAATGAGAGCCTGGGTTGATCATGTGGTCAGGGCATGCTTTGGGTGCCAGCTTGCCCCAAATTTTAGCAAGACTTGGCATAACCGACTCTGCCATCGTGCTGACTGCATGTCTGCTATTTTCATCTGCTGTTTTGAGCAAATTGTTGTTTTCGATTGGAGGACCCTGATCCCAAGTTTCCTCCTGTTTGCACGAATGTTTGGCTCTCTGTTTTAGGCGAGTTTGATTTACTATTTATATTGTGTTTAGATTATTATATGTTTGCTCAGATTTTTAGTCATTGACATTTCACTGTGTTCATCCTGACTTTTCGTAAATTATGAAGAGAATTTTCTGAGTTGTATTTCTATTAAGTCTGGACTTCAGGAATTTGAGAGAGTCCAGACATATTGGTGAAGTAAAAGACTTTGGCGATTAATTATATTGTCAAGTTTGATAATGTGCTGAGAGATCCAAAAAGGATACTCTCATGATTTTGCATTTTTTATATTAACTTTAGGTAAAGTGTTTTAGCAAGATAAGTTTGTAGTAAGTTGGATTTGCGCCTTTTCTTTACTCTTGCATGAAGCACATGCAAATGGTTTAGAGTCAAACCAAGAATAAGTAATGCTCCAGATTTTATTCAGCATTGTATAGACTTTTGGTGTTTTATGAAGTCGGGGTGATCAACTGACTATGGTCCCAAATTCTGGGATGATTGAATATTTTTATTGAATTTCTATTCCGCAGTTATGATTAACTTGTTCAAGTGTTTGGCGGACATTTTCTTGTGGTTTTGATTAACCCAAGCTCAAAGACACAAACTGTTGTCTTGTGTTAGAGTTTTAGGCTGTATGCGAAAAGATGCATATTCTGTATTTATTTATTTGTAGATTCCGGTTTTTAGTGCCGTTCGTATATTATTCTGTTATGGATCGAAACTTAGAGATACAAATTGTTCTCTCATGATCAAGTTTGGAACTTGCTATTCCTGCATTTGAACAGTTCGATTAAGATTTGGAGTTTTCTATTTTTGATTTGTGTCTCACGTATGAGACTGAGAAATGTAGTCCTTTTTATCATGTTTAGTTTTAAAGTCGTTCCAATTAAGGAAATACCTTTGAGTATTTCTGAGAAGTACTAGACAACAAATTGATTTCTTTTATATTTTTTCTATGATAAAGAAGTTCATGCAATACATGTCAATATCGTGTACATGTAGGTTGCTGTTGTTAAATTTTAAAAAAGCCTTCCACATGATGGAAAGTTATAAAGTGTGTTAAATTTGCATGTAGAAAAGTCAGCCATTTTGACCTGACTCTGTAGTAATTAGATGGATTTAGTAATGTGGCATAACCCTATGCAACTCTCTGTTTTAGACTAAAACGACTGGACCGTGCCATTTGAAGGGTAACTTAGACCGGACCGTCTGCGTGTTCCCGACCTGCCCTCCAGGCATCCCATTCTGTGCTCCAGCACGTCCAGTACGCCAAGCCTACTGCTATCCTCGACGCCCAACGAAAAGACGTTCGAGCGATCCAGGCACAAGAACAATCCAGCATCGCCCTAGACATAGCCACTTCATCTCTTTGTCTTGTTCAAGACCCCGCAAGTATCTTACTTTGGTTTTACATGTACATGTAGCAACAAATGACGAGAGTTGTCATTTCTACTTCTATCTTCGATTGAACTCTTCTTCAAGTGCTCTACTTCATCATCTCGTTCTACATATCCTTCAACTCCTTCTACCCCATGACTCCGATCTACCGAGGATGGACGAATCGCGAGCGTTAACTGTCTTTTAGGTTTTGGCGCCCTTTTTATTCTGAGCTCAAATTTTGTATTTAAAATCATACAGGATCCTGTGTTTTGTGTAAAATATCTTAACCCATTGCATTTTTCATTTGTATTGCTATTACCTGAGATTATTTTCTTCTTGAAATAAAACATTTTCTTTGTGTATGCAAATCCCGAATTGTGTGAAGTCAAGAGTTTTTACCAAAAGGGAGTTAAATTAATATAAATTTGGTTCCTGTTATTTTGGAATGTGAACCACGGGTTACACATGTATCAACCTTTATATTTAAGAATCTGCAGGACTACCTGCAGTTGGACGTAGGCGCGTCGTTGCCAGTGCCCATGCAGTAGGATCCAGCTGTGCACACCACGCAGGCCACGTCGTCAATCTGCTTGGGGAAGGGCGTTGAAAGTCCCCGGTGGGCAAAGGAACTCGTTGGACCTTGTGGTGCTGTTGGGACAGTAGTGGCCCGTCGGGCAGACGTTATCGACGAAGTCGGTGGAGTTGGCCAGGCAGAAGAAGCCTGGGGCCAAAAAGAAAAACAAATTGGAATGAGAGAAACTTTTGTTTATTGACTGACTAAAAAACTGACTAAAGTAGGTTCATTCAATCGCAAGTGAATCGCAAGTGAATCGCAAGTGAATCGCAAGTGAATCGCAAGTGAATCGCAAGTGAATCGCAAGTGAATCGCAAGTGAATCGCAAGTGAATCGCAAGTGAATCGCAAGTGAATCGCAAGTCTAGGTTGATTTTAGAAGCTTGTAATGAACCGGGGATGGACCGGGGATGGACCGGGGATGGACCGGGGATGGACCGGGGATGGACCGGGGATGGACCGGGGATAGACCGGGGATGGACCGGGGATGGACCGGGGATGGACCGGGGATGGACCGGGGATGGACCGGGGATGGACCGGGGATGGACCGGGGATGGACCGGGGATGGACTGGGGATGTTGTATATTACTTTTAACCAAACCTTGCGAGCTTTAATAGCAGTTTTTAAATGAAAGGGTAATCAAAACTACATTCCTGCTTACCTTCAGGGCACACTTTACAACTCCCATGTCCCTCCTGGTCCTGGTACTCCCCAGCCTCGCAGCCAATCGGCAGCACTGTTTCCAGGGCACACCCCGCCGACCCCAGTGTGACCCCCGAGGATCGGGCAAGTGGCCGGGTAGGTCTTGTTCTTTGAGGGGTTGTTGGGGTTGGCTCGGTCCACACCGGAGTCGCACCAGTAGCCCTCATCGCAGAGGAGGCTGTAGGACGTGGCCGCGTTGTTGGGGCAGTAGTAGCCGCCGGGGTAGTCTGTGCACTGCTGGACCTGTTTAGTCACGAGCAATATTGCAGGCATGAGAATGGGTTGTGTTAGAAAAAACTGGAAAATAGCGATTTAACTATTAATGACCCAATCAAGCTGTAGGCTTGGCCTGAGCCGAAGGCGAGGCATGCCGGGGGTTTCAGGGGGCCGGCGCCCCCTTTAGAAAATTTTGACAATTTAGGTACTGAAAAGTAGCATTTTCAAGCAATTTTCAATGTAATTTTTAGATCTGAATGTCCATAGGCCCTATTAAACAGCAGAAATAAACACAATTGACACTTGAGAATCTAAATGTATCACTCTATAATAACAAGTTACCAATTGATACAAATTTTAAGTTCTTGAGTTATTTCTTGAGAAGATTTTGAGAATTTTGAGATGTGGATTTCCATTTTAAACAATAACAAAAACCAATATCATTCTGATTCACCTCAGACTCAAGTACTAAAATACAAACTGTATCAAAATGACATAATTTGTCCTTATCTTCACTAGATTTACATGTTCCGCTGTGGTAACATGATCAGTTTATTGCAAAGCGTGCACATCGACTTCCCTGGTATATCTACCTTTTTGGCGAACTCGCCGAGATTGCACTTTACTTTATCGGCAATACCACTTTTACCAGGCAGTTTAATATCCACATCGGCCTCTAACCAAGACCACTTCCGTTTTTCTTTGACACCTTTATCCGACTCCCGTATGAAGTGTTCTTCATTTCTATCCAAAAATCTCGGCATTTTGAAGTCGGATGCCTCCGATATTTCACGATAATTTTACTATAACTGTTTTTCTTTCACGTACACAAATAAGCGTTAACACGATGGCTGCTCAATCAGCAACAGCATTTCCAAACGCTGTATATTTGTAGGGGATCGTCACAATATCGCATGAGGTTTACTTTGCCGATACATGTATCACTGCAGTATCATACACATGCAGCGATCGCACCCAGAGAGGGTTTTTCTTAATTGCTCAATTGCGACACCCCCTAGTCTTTTTTCTAGTCGTTTTGAATGCTCCGCACTGTGTAGTTCGGATGGTGAATTGCAAGAAGCCGGAACGTAGACGAAAAAACCGTTTAGAAAACGTCCACAGGACAGCTTTTTATTGCTATTGTACATGTCATGCAGCGCTGCTGAGTGCTAAATCATCATTATGTACATGTACGTTAACCGCAGGCTGTGTGCTGATCGTTGCGTGAAATCGCGTGCGCATTTAAAAGTGCCGATCTCGGGGCATTGCAGCAATGATATTTCCACAATTTCTCTTTAAAAAAAAATCACCCTAAACCAACTCTACCCCCCCCCCCCCCCCCCAATTTTAAACCGGATTCACATTGAACTCGGAGAGGACATATTTTGGCCTCCAAAAAGCAGGAAACCGCGGAACGGCGGGGAATTCTCATGCCTGATATTGGTTACTAAAAAGAGACAAGGCGGTTCTCGAACCATGATTTTCGCGATATCTCTATTTTACAACTTGACCTCAATGACCTTTTTCACTCAGCACGTGACCCCCACATGGCTGTTTCCATATTGCATCTATGACCCAAGTTTGATTGCAATTGGACTTCAAGTTTTCAAATGAGACAAGTTATACAATCATATATTAGGGCCGTTTGTTTTAGCCTTAACAATCCAGATAACGATCAGTATGATCCTGTGTAAGCGTGAATGTCAGACTCTATAAAATGTGGATATTAGATAAAATGTGCATGTTTAACCAATTCGCGCCGGATTATTTCAAGTTACCGAGACCACTGGCAGGATTACAAGAACAAGAACAAAAAGAACAACTGCCCAACGCCGGTTGAAAACGAACGCCATTTTCCTTGCTCTTTTCTCAGCATCCATGATTGTAGAACTTCAGACAGGTCAGTTAAACGATATTTACTATAAAATACAACCAACTCCCCCAAATCCACCCATTCCTGATAATTCAAGCAGTTACCAATGGTGTATTATACCTTTAAGTGTGGATAATGGGGAGAGTGACCGGTCACATAGTACGAAAAATAGGAGAAAAATAGGAGCCAGATAGAAAAAGTAGAAAAAGTAGGAATACTAAAAATATTTCAACTGGATTAACAGGGGTGACATTAGACAGACATGTTAGTCACGGTTACATTGTACAAGTTGGTCTGGTTACTGTATGTACCGGCTGGGAAGGTACTCCAATCTAGACCGGTGCCATTGGTGCAGAAGTAACCAGCAGGGCAGTCAGTGATGCCTGGCTGTAGGTCTGGGTTCCCGACTGTTTCATTCTCTGGCAGGCAGTAGAAACTGTTGTACGACAATATCAGAAAAATGAAAGAAAAACAATTTAAATGATGATTTGGATAGAAACCAAAATTGAAAAAATAATGGAACAGTTCTTTATCTTACTTCTAAAAGGTCCTTCTTGAAAAATTAAAACAAACAAAAGTTTAAATAAGAATCTAATAAGCAGAAATCGATTTGGATTAAATGTCCACAAAACACGCAAAAGATTGTAAAACAGGACAAGTAAGGTTTGGTTGAGCATAGCAACAGCTCTGTTATTTTGTTTTGAAGATTTCCACACATACGAAACTATTGCATAACTTGAACAACAAAATATCCAAATTTCGAGACTGTGAGATAGTTACGAGGACCTAATTTGATTACCGCGTTAATTAGACCAATAACGGACTTTAATCCAAACACTTAAACTGCGCAAACACTATGCAAAATAGTGTAATTTAAGAGATTCCCGATTATCGCACCTAAAAAATGGAAATATGTAGAGGAGGACTTTAGGTTTTCCAAATTGCGCAAAATCTTAAAATTGACCACCCCTCCATATTTTGACTTTGGATGGCTATATCTGCGAATCACCTATATAATACAAACATTTCACTTTCCATGAGAATGACAGCACACCAGGTGCCGCGATTTCACAGGATGTTTGAGACTGTTATTTACTTATAGTCAAGCAGGGGGATTTCACAGTAATTTGGTTGTTTTATCGTTAATCAGCCAAATTGGCCACAACCTGAAAGCAATAATTGACAAAACAACAGATGATGACGCTCACCCTCTGGGGCATATCTTGCATTCATACTGCGTGGTTCGGTCCGTGTAGTAACCGGCCAGGCAGGCCTTGGGATCCGGGGAGCCCGCTGGGCAGTGCAGTCCTATGGGACACTCGACGGGGTTGGGCCTGTCAGAACCTATTGTATCAATTGTAGAAATTTGTGGCATTACAGTTTAGTATTGAAGTGAAGATAATTGCAATGGATCACAACCAACAAATAACTGTACAAAAAGAAGTATCTGTATTCAGTGACGAGGAATCTGGTCCTGCACATGGTTTTTATTACTTCACATACTGCTTTTTTATGCATATTTGTGACCGGTTCTACAAAAAGGTGTATTAAGTCGCGCTGTGCACTATCATGTAATGGCCCGCTCAATGTTGAGAGGGTAAACATTTCATACAAAAGTGATTTGTTGTCATGAATGACATCTTCAATACCTACAGTTTCAGGTTTCATTCAAAGAAATGTTGATTTTGATGATTAAAGTGGGAACAAATACCATTTTGTGTACATCGTTCTGTTGTAGTACAACAGAGCCGGCTATTTCAAAGCCCGTTTTCTAAGTTGTGTAATTTGAACTCCAAGGAAGTAATAAATATGTAAACACGTCATATTTTTTAAATAAAAGCGGCTATAGAGCTCTATTATATACCAAATGAAAGCTTACATTGTGGGTTTTTCAACCATGTATATAACCCAATTTTTGTTGCGACATAATACACTTTTTTTGTAGAGCTGGTCACATTTGTCCAAATCAATTTGTACAAGATAAGTTTGTAGCTTATGGTACAGGCCCGTACGCAGGGGGGGGGGGGGGGGGGGGGGGGTGCGACGGGTGCGTACGTACCCCCCCAAATTACTAAAAGGTCCTATTTTTGGTCCCATCAGTACAGATTATTTGCATTAATGAAACCATGAATTCCTCGAAAAGTGTCCTTGGTACTGTGGCTCGAAAGCAAAACAAAAACTGCAGGGAGAAGACAATGAGAGGAAGGTGGGAGGAAAATCCACAAAATCAAGCAGGGACTGAACACCGGGATTCGAACCTGAGTCACAGCGGTGGAAAGAAGGCGAGGAAAGAACCGCTACGCCAACCTGACTACCCAAATCCCTTTAAACATGCATTCAGAAATACCTAGCCATTTCTATTGGTCGTCAGCCTGTCACAAGGGTGATTTAAAAACGATGATAAAACACCAACTGTTTTGAACACTTATTTTTCCTGGTGTCATATGAAATTTGGACTCCTAATAAAAGTGCCTTCTTTTACCCTTTCATTGGTTAAACCCTCACACAGCATGTGCAATACATGAGTTTGTATTTCATAATCCCAAATTCACACTACACCACTAACATTTTGTTCTGTGACACATCACTCCTCATTGTGCAGTGCGTGCCTCGCGCATGTAAATCTCTGTATCAAGAACTATGTTGTTGCCTTAAAACACATCCCAGCAAGGGCAACTATTCGCAGACCCAAAATTGGGAGCACTGTCAAATGGCACGAGCAAAACAAAAATAAAAAATGCACTAGACATCTACACCGACAGTTCATATGAGCAAAAAAAGCTAGACTTGTACCATTTTGAGAGCTGTTGACGTTGCAGTAGTGCCCGATGTCGCAGGGTGCGCAGTCTGTCACGTTCTTGTTGCCTGTTACAGACGATATGGTCCCTGCAGGGCATGGAGTAGGCTGGTAGCTACCTTCCACGCAGTAGCTACCCTCAGGGCATTCGTTGGGGTTGGGGATGCCGTCACCGCCTTTGCAGTAGTATCTGAAGTCAGAAATATTATTATTATTATTATAATATTTCTGGTATTGATACCAAGGAATCCACAAGAGTGCAAGACTGAATTAAACTTGCAAGAAACCTGTAGAGAAGACAGTGAGAAATAATTACAGTTTTGGAGGTGGGAGAAAAGCCTCGGAAGAATATTCTGGGAAAAACCCACGGAATCAGGTAGAAACTAGACCAGGCATCGAATCAAACCCGGGCCACAGTGGTGGAAGGGCAAGGACAGTAACCACTACATCAACCTGACTCCCTAATTATGAAAACCTCACGAGTGATGCAGTGTGTAAAGTGCTCATTGCTGTGGCCCGGGTCATATGCAAGTATAGAGTAGTTCATTGAACCTAACAAATATTATGGCACCTAGAATATTACCATTGGGCCACTGAAGCATTACAAATACCATCTCAGCTCCCCGTGGAGTGTACAGCTCGTCACTGCCATATTATCAAACACAATAACCCTCTCTACCCTCACAGGTACTTCTGGGTGGGAAGAAGCAATGAGAGACAAAGTGTCTCGCCCAAGAGCACATATACCATAACGCCAGGCTAGAGTCAAACCCCAGACCTGCAGAATTACTTATAAATGTAAACCAGTTCAGTATTCCAACTGCGCATGTGCACAACAAGCGACCGGCCACTTGTCTCGGATATAAATCCAGACAGAGAACCTACCCTGCATAGCACGGCAACTCAGATACACTGGTCCCCGCCAGACAGTAGAAGCCAGCCAGGCAGGGTTGGCACCAGCTCTCGTTGACGGCATTGGTCAGGTTATTGAAAGTCCCCACGGGGCAAGGGTACTCGCTGGCTCGCTGGGTGCCCGACAGGCAGTAGTAGCCGGTCGGACAGGCAAAGGTGCTGAGGTGAATCACAGCAGACTCAGTGTTGTCGCAGAAGTAACCTTTCGGAGTAAAAAAGACATGCATGTCACGTTGATTTTGAGGTAAGACCAATGGCTATACCACTTTGAACTTGTTTTCACTACCCATGCATATACCAACGTAGAATAGGTACCCATGACTATACTGGAAAACTAAATTCAAATACCATCCATTGATAAACAAATCGACAGTACAAATCGACAGGCCCATAGAAAGGTTATTTTGTGCACACTCAACTCACATGTGCGTGAATGTCCTGAATGTTGGAAACAGATCAAATACATAACGTTACGAGCTGGTATGGTGAGCATGCACTATTATTATAACGAGCAAGCTAGAATATTTACCACCCATTCATATACCATATGTGATAAAACACCATGTCAATACTGAGAATAGAATTACAATCTATGACACTAGGAAAGGGCATGATGTGATTTTGCATTCAAAGCGACCCCAGGTCATTAGCAGAATGTGATTTTGAAAAAAGAAATCCAAAATCACATCCAAAAAGCTCCAAATTCACATCCTCTTCCAAAATAAAAATCCAGTGGATGTGAATTTGAATCTTAACGACTTAACCCAGGATGCGAATTTGAATGAAGGATGTGAATTTCGAGCATTTGATTGTGGTATTTGAAATCTGTTGTTGAAATCACATCCTGCTAAGGACCGTGTCCACTTTAAATGCAAAACCACATCATGCCCTTTCCGAGTGCGAGTTTACCACCAAACAGGGGCGAAAAAGGGTTTATTGATATACCATACATTTAAAAATGCGACCCATGCTTGTGGCACGTCCCCGTGTGGCCAATTGTACTGAGTAACACCCCCTTCCCTCCAATAGTTCTGAGAGCCAATCTCTTTTTTTACCTTCTTCACACAGCAGGCAGTCTGACTTGCCTTCCTCGTCTTGGTACGTGCCGTTGTTGCACCGTTCAGGGTCGGGGAAGTTCTCCTTGCAGAAATGACCAGCTGGGCACAGGTAGTCAGCCGGAGTAGAAGTTTTCTGACCAGGGGGGGCAATAATATCCTAACCAAAACCAAAAAAGAAGTTAGAAATCGACTTGGTTATGGCGGACAGTCACACATACACCTACAGAAGTTGGTTCTACGAAGAAAAGAAAAAACAGCCTTTAACCCTGCGAGCTGCGCGAGCCAAAAATTTTCGCGCAGCTTCCATGGGGTAAATTTGGAAGGCACCTTGGTTTACCTATGTTTTGTGCAGTTGTATACATCTGTGGGTTTTTTTTTCCTGTCACTACTGTAGGCCAGCAGTAGGATGACTTATGACACCCCTGGAGAGGCTGGCTGGTTAGACAGTTAGGCGGCGAAACACAAAGAGCCCATTTTGTGCGCAAGTGAATTGGGCCCATTTTTTTTGCACAAGTGAATGGGTTTTTCGCTGGGGCCCAGGTTTCTCAAACTACAATGTGTCATTGAGGAATAAAACCATTTGAATGGAATAGGCCGACAACTTTATATGGAAGTTAGAAAAAGAAATGTGCCTTCCGAATCGGCCTCATGGCTGCTTGCAGGGTTAACCAGTTTTTCGCCACGGACTGGACAGATGGGCAGATGTGACAAAGTATTTAAGCTGTGGCCATATTCTGTCTGATTGAACTTGTGCTGAAATATTTTGAAATTGACGGTTTTGGGGTTAATGTTATTGCCAATATTGTTACACTAACTTGTTTGACGTTTTGGGTCCGTACATGCTGAAGAAGAACAAATCAACCTTGTTCTTGTAGTCTGGTTTTCTGACAACACTTAACCAGTTCGCGCCGGGATTATTGTAACATCACCGAGCCGACGCGCTGGTTTATTTTTAACAAAACACGATTCGAGGCGGGTTCAAGCCGATGGTACCGGAAAGCACACCCACGCATTACTGGCCTTGCTCGTTGCTAACAGACATTTCCGGCCTTGCTCGTGAGGGTGTTTATGCGTCACCCGTTTTGAATCTGGGGAAAACTTGTAAGGTCAGAGAATCAGTCAAGCTGGCTTCGGGTGTGTAATCAATTACAAAGAAATTATGAACAAGTAGAGCAGTGGTGCGAAATACCGTACCCTCTGGAGACATGAACACAATGTGTACAATGGAGACAAAACATCTCCGGAGGGTAAATTTCTATAGATGAATAGGTCTCCATTGGAAATTTCACGAATTAGATTTTTGGATTTTACTAAAATTACTCAAAAACTAGGATTAGGATGTGGGTTAGGGTTAGTGTTTGGGTTAGGGTATAATATAGGGTATATTGGGTCGAAATTTCAACCCAGGAAAAAAATTATGGTTAAAATGGGAGCATTTTGAAAACGTGCTCGACTTTCTAACCATTTTGTACACGAGAACAAAGCCATGTCTCCACAGTGATACAAAAATGCGAATGTATGTTTTAACCAGTTCGCGGCGGATGACGTAAATAAACGCAAAGTTTTCCCCAGACTAAAACGGATGACACATAAACACGCCACGTGCAAGGCCGAAAATGTCTGTCAGCAGCAAGCAACGCCGGAAATGTGTGGGTGTGTTTCCCGGTACTATCGGCCTGAACCCGCCTCGTATTTCGTTAAAAATAAACCAGCGCGTCGGCTCGGTGATGTTACAATAATCTCGGCGCTAACTGGTTAAGAAAGCCATTTTTTTTGTCAACACTGGTCAATTGACCATAAATTTATACAAAAACTTTACTTGAAATTGTCTGCACACCAAGAGCCATTATTTTACAGGATGCTTTAGACTGTCATTCCCTAACAGTCCAGTCAAGTGTTTCGAGATGATTTGGGTTTTAATTTTTTTGATGTTTGCGAATGTTGTACAGAGTGTATAAAAAATTTTTAAAAAAATAACGGAATACCACACGTCGAATGCATTTAACTAACAAATAATAGAACTAACATCGTTAATAGGCCCCTATAGAAAATAGTTTAGACTGAAATCAAGTCGTCACCGAAATGAGCCAGTGCTTAGCCAATATGCCCGTTCCCTCCAGCTCTGGTTTATTTCGGTGGCGCCTGCACAGACAAAAGTGTCTAAGGACTTGATTTTAATACTTGCACAGTATCCAAACAAAATTAAAAAACTTGGTCCTATGGTCAATTTGACCTCTCTTGGAAAAATACTCATATTGTGCGGTGCTTATATAGCGCTTTATCACCAAAGTTTCAAAGCGCTTAACATTATTACCTCGGTCATTGGGCCCATGAAACATTCCAAATACCATCTCAGTTCCCTGGGGAGTATACAGCTCGATGCTGCCATTTCGGCGCAAAGCAGCTAAATCAACCACAATTAAACCATCTCTGCCCTCACAGGTACCCATTTACTCCTGGGTGGAGAAGCAATGAGTGACAAAGTGCCTTGCCCAAGGGCACACGCACCATAGTCTCAGGCAGGACTCGAACCCACAACCTGTAGCTTAACCTACAGATTACAAATGCGATGCTCCAAACCACGAGACCACGACACTCCATATTCTGTTAAACATTGTCAGATATAGTTATGCATAGATATAGTTATACCTAGTTATACATTATACGCAAGGTATTCCGTTATATTTAGTTGCATTTTGTGTATACACCCTGTATGTTCCCATTAAATAGGATTTAAAGATTTGCATGGTGGTAGTAACAAACTAGTGAAGGTTTGCAGCAACACCTTGTGGTTGAATTATTTAGGAAAATTGTGTAGTTCTGAAGAGAACCGTTTGAGTGCGGACTCAACGTTCCGATCAGCATGCTCTGATCGTCTTCAGGAGAAGATTGAACCTATCTGCCGAGCATATGCCGCTGGTGGCCGAAGCCCCAATCTCGTCACAGTAGAACCCAGCCCGGCAAGGCAAGCAATCCTCCAGACCATCCTGCCCTGTGGCCGGGTTGGAACTTGTAAGTCCCATTGAAGCAAGGGATTGGGACGCTGGTCTCCAATGGGCAGTACCGGCCGACCGGGCACTCCCGCTCCTTAGGACTGGACGAGCCCTCGGGGCAGTAGAAGCCCGGGCTGCACTGGCCTGAGAGGTCGGAGAGGCCTGTGGTGTTGCAGTGCCAACACGGGGTGCATGGCCAGGGCTGGGCTGAGCCGCTAGGGCAGTATTCGCCCGCTTTGCATTCCCCACCATTCACATTTGGCTAAACCAAAATAAAAAATGTCGGGCATGCCGATACAAAAACTTTCACTTTCTGGATTTGTAGCTTTATTCAAACAAGCAATAATATCCTGGGGGAGAGACGGTCATACAGTAAGGCTGTGTCCAAATTACTTGACTATGGCTTACACTTGGCACACATGCCTCAATGGAAGCGGCTGCTTCTAAATTACTTGGATATGGCTTTAATTACACATGCCCGAAGTGAAGCAGCTGCGGCCTCATCTGAATTGCATTGCAATAGCTTACAATTACACATGCCCCAATGGAAGTGGCTGCTTCTGAATTTTTAGGTTATGGCTTACAATTACACATGCCCCAATGGAAGCAGAGCTTCCTAATTACTTGGTTATGGCTTACAAGTGCACATGCTGCAATGGAAGCGGCTGTCTGAATTACTTGGTTATGGCTTACAATTACACATGCCCCAGTGGAAGCAGCTGCTTCTTAATTACTTGGTTATGGCTTAAGTGTACATGCCCCAATGGAAGCAGCTGCTTCTGAATTACTTGGCTATAGCTTACAATTACACAATGGACAAAAATGGTGTCGCAAATTAAATCCAAATGGCTTTTGCTTTTTATAATACACATGTGGTAAGGAATCGGAGCAGCTGAACTCCATAGCTAACTCCCATTGCATTAGCCAAGAATAAACTAATTCGGTACCTCAAAGTGTCAAGGTGAAAGGTTATTCGAGATAAAGTGCTGATGTCATGTCGGCACTTTTATGTTACGCGAATGATGTTACGCAAACACGCATTCTGATTTTAATTCACAAGTGGGCGTCGTGCGACCACCTGGCGTATTTATACGCGCAAAATCCCTCAACAAAATAACGGCACAATTAAAAAAAAAACTGTCTTGTCTATGTGCATCGTCAGCTACAACAATTAAAAACCCTGCCCTTCTATCGATGACATAACTTTAGTTTTTAATGTTGCAATCTAGTTTGGCAAGTCGAAAGTGGATTTTGCTCTCTTATAAGAGCGGGGCCCGTACACAATCGCCACACAATGGACATTTACAAAACTTGGGTTTTATCCTTGCTTCAGACCCAATAGAAGTATACCAAGCATTGCCATTGTGTGACAACATTTGGAGTCTCTACAGCAAAACATTGACCATCATTGAAGTCTGTTTAGTCAGAGGATAAAAATCATGATTGTAAAGCCTGAAGTTGAAGCTCAAGAACGAATCAAAGATTTTGTAAATTACCTTCTGGGCAGACGGAACACTCTGCAGCGCCCTAATAGTCCACATAGGTGCCGGCCGGGCAATCCTGGGGTTCGGCGCTCTGTTGAGGGCAGTGTTTGCCCTCGGGGCAAATCACCTGGGTGCGTGTGCTGGACCCAGCGGGGCAATAGTAGCTAGGGTCACAGGGACCTGTCACCTGCGTATTGGCTGCAAAGGGGGTAGAAATATTCATTTGTTAATTATTTTCACAATCACAACATTTAACAATTTTTGGGGGAATTTAAAACTGTTGACGGATAAACACATTAGGAGCAAGGTCGGAATTATTTGTCGGCGACCAGCTCACAGCGAGCGAGGCCACAAATATAAAGGTGTGCTACCCACAGGTGCCGGCCTAAACCCGTCGCAGATCGAGGTTCGTAAACAATAATCTTGCACCTGGGGATGGTCAATGTCAAAATTATCCTGCCGCAAACTGTTTAATATTTCAGTAATATGCACATCTGGGTAAATATCTAAATATCTTTGTTTTAATCAGTCCCATTAATAATTGTTTGAATTGTCAGGAATGGGTGGATTTGGGGGGCTGTATTTTATAGTAAATATTATTTAACTGACCTAGTTTTACAACAATGGATGCCAACAAAAAAAAACAAGAAAATTTGCCTTCGTTTTTAACCAGCGTCTTTTTAAACAGAAATAAAAAAGGTGGGATTTTGTTCTGGTATGTTTTGTATCCAGTACTTGTTCTGATTTACATGGAATGACTGCATACGTTAGACCATTTCTTAAACTCTCCATTCGATATAGACAAAGTACAGCAGCATTTTGATTGAAAATAATGCCTGGTCATATCAAAGCCATTTTGTTTGTGTACACTTTTTCACAGCGCATGTGAACGAGTTTGAACGAGTTTGAACGAGTTTGAACGAGTTTGACCGAGGTTATGGCGGACTACGACTGTAGCAACTGTTGCTATTAACCAGTTCGGGCCAGGATTATTTTAACATCACCAAGCTGACGCGCGGGATTATTTTTAACGAAACTCGATCCGAGGCAGGTTCAGGCTGATAGCACCGGGAAGCACACCCACGCATTTCCGGCCTTGCTCGCTGCTGACAGGCATTTCTGGCCTTGCTCTTGGCGTTTATGCATCATTTGTTTCAAATCTGCGAAAAACTTTGCGTTTAAATACGTCATCCGGCACGAACTGGTTGAAGTCACTTGACCAAAAGTTGTAATCTATTTGGTCAAAGCGCTCTTTTCGATTGACAGGCCGAATCGGTCCACCTGGAATCTGCTCAAATACCGGGTCCCGATGCACAGCTCTACAACGATCTTTTTTGGAGGGAGGAGAACGGGGGGGGGGGGGGGGGGGGGGGAGATTTACCAGTTCCTTCACAGTAGAACCAAGGTGTGCAATCCGGGCATTCCGAAGCAACGGCCAGACCAGTGACGTTAGAGAATGTTCCACTTGGACACGGGTCGGGGTTAAACGTGGTCCCCTGGCAGAAGTACCCCTCGGGACAAATGGACTGGTCCGGGCGGGTCGAGGACTCGTTGCAGTAGAAGCGAGGGAAGCAGGGCCCGCTGACGTCAGTTTGTGCTGCATTGCAAAAAAAGATAACGCAGAGAAGAAAAAATGGTATGATTACTCCAATTCAACAAAATCTAAATAACAAGCATTTGTTTGATTTGGTTGTAAAGATTAAAGATAAAAATACAACAAACATCAAAACACAGAACTACCAAATTATTATGGAATACCTTAGTTAACCAGTTCGCGCCGGGATTATTTTAACATCACCGAGCCGAGGGGCATGATTATTTTTAACGAAACTCGATCCGAGGCAGGTTCAGGCCGGGAAGCACACCCACACATTTCCGGCCTTGCTCGCTGCTGACAGACATTTCCGGCCTTTCTCGTGGCGTGTTTATGCGTCATCCGTTTTAAATCTGGGGGAAAATTTGCGTTTATATTCGTCATCCGGCGCGAACTGGTTAATGTCTCAGGCACGGTGTGGTCATTTAAACAAAAAGTGTATTGTTTTTGTATCAATTTCCGACGAAAGTCGGCTGACTATCATTGGAAGAAAAAAAAGTGACTTTTTAGCCGCTATTCTGGTTTCCTTACCTGACAAATTGTGACTCAGATGTTAGAGTATTGTTTTCTCGGAAGTAGTATGGAAATGGCCGCTTCTAGACCAGCCCAATTGTTTCCAATCGTCACCCCGCAGAAAAAAAAGACATTTTTTTTTTTTTTTTTTTAACTTTGATCTCATATCACCGCAATTTAAAACGAGTCTAAACGTGGCGCCGACGCGTAAGGAGGAGGTCAATCAAAATAATTTGTATTTATCGCAAAGCTGTAAGACCTTTTTTTTCTTGAGACACCAACTCTTCCACGCGTCTTTTTATCTCGGATTCCATACCGCTCGAATCCTTTTTTTCCCGACAGCTTGCTGCCGGACCTGATAGCCTCTTTCATATCGTTAAATTGCCTCAATTCCTTTAATATCAAAGCGTACTCTTCGTGGGATATATCGCTGTCTGTAATAGCTTGAGAAATAAGATCTCTTACGCTGTTGAGTTTAGCCTAGGCCAAGACTCTAATCTCGTGGTGTTTTTTAACTTTACGTCTAAATCGTTTGCTAAAATATTTTAATACGAACGCGGCGCAACCAAAACTCAAGGCTACTCCCTCTAACGCAAAACCAACGGGTGACTTGATGGCACCGCTTATAGCCGTGATTCCCAAACCCCCACAAATCACACCACCCATCTCGGCTAGCATTTCCGTAGTAGACTATGTCGTAATTAACTTGCCATATTTTTTACACAACGCACTTTGCTGTTCTCGTTGCGTCAATATATCTTTTTGAACTTTTTCGATCTTTTGCAATCGAAACACCCTCGTACTATCATCATCTTCGATGGTACTTTTTAGATCGGGGTAAATACTAGTCGTCATTTTATTAAGACAAAACTAAAATATTTCTACTTTAAAAAAGTAACTAAAATATTTCTACGTTAAAAATTATCTCTTTATCTCTATTATTGATTATCTGGCCAAGACCGTTTTTCAACGAAAACGTGAGGCTGTTTATTTTGCCAGCTACCAACTCTTTCGAACACTTGTTATACATGTAGTTGATATAAATTGGATCTTGAGGATTGTTTGAACGAGCAGCATCACAGTGTACGGTTATACTCTCCAACAGGTTAGTTTGTTTTCCGCTAAAATAATTTGCATGCGTAGACAGTTCTTCGCAATGTAAAAAGACCGCGCTGTAAAGATTTAGGCTAAATTTTTCATAATAATTACTACCACCATTGAGCCAACCCCTGGGTAAACCTAAAAGTTTAGATAGATTACTCGATAGTTTTATGCGATTTTGGTCGGGAATGGATGTATAAAACAGTTCATCGGATAAGGACTCTATAGATATATCGCGAAAATCTTTTATACGATATTCAAAATAATGAAGATTCCACCTATCCGGAGGAAATCAATTTTTTCACGATCGGCAATTTGAAGAGGCGTCAGATCATCGATATCACCCGTAAAACTCTCCCAAATTATCGACGCTTTTTTTTCAAGGTTATAAAAACCTAAGTCTAACACAAAGTTGTTTAACTTCATGCGACGGTCACCCCCGACGTTATCTATAGGTCGCGATAGTTCAAAGGTCTTCTCGTTATCTGTCATGACGAACGTATGAGACTGCATTTTACAAAAGTAACTAAAATATTTTTACGTTTAAAATTATATCTTTACCTCTATTATCGATTATCTCACCAAGACCGTTTTTTTACGAAAACGTGAGGCTGTTTATTTTATCGGCTACTAACTCTTTCGGAGAATTGTTGTATTTGACGTAAATTGGATCTTGGGGATTGTTTGAACAAGCTGCATCGCCCGATAAAGGTATATTCTCCAAAAGATTAGTTTGTTTTCCATTAACAAAATTTGAATGCGTAGACAGTTCTTCACAATGTAAAAAAACCGCGCTGTAAAGATTTAGGTCAACAAAAAAAAGTCTCCGGTTTCTGGTATGGTATTTTAATTTGTTTTCCCCTTTTTTCTCTTTCTTCAAAACAGGTGTGTTTGGGCTACATAACATGTTACCCTGCTATGAGATGCATGAATAAGCCACTTTGTAATACATGTGTAATGAATGGACAACTGGGGGCATATAAAAAGAGCAAGAATGTTGGATTAATAGTGAAAATATACATGGACATGTTGTGGCATCTAATGTTTGTTGACAATAAATAAAAATGCCAAAGTATGATCTGTCTCTTGTATACTCTTTATTTCACACGTCAAAATGGGAAACTTCTTGAGTTGAAACTGCAAAGCGAATGTCATGCAATAGAAGGAATATTCCTATGGGGTGAAGAATAAAATATTTTCCATTTCCAACAGTTTGTTCACCTCATAGTAATATTTATTATATTGCACTCCACATAAAACAAACTTAAAATAAATAATCCTGGCAATGATGGGCGACTTCGACATCGTGCACATGTGTGCCGCAATGCTGGTATTAGTCTGCTCCCTTACATATTGCAGTTATTAAAAGCGGTTACAAGTTCCAGATACACGACCTTCGCTTCCACTCACGTCTGGCTTCTATACACAAAATCACACAAAAATACAACGCCGTCTGCAAATGGTGCCCGATTATTCTGTGCAAAATATATGGAAGCCCAGACAGGCCACATAAAGCCTATACTCGATGGTAACCCCATCTAAATACACATTTAAATTGTGCAGCAGCAGAATTCTAGACGAACCAGTGAGTTTTGCGGTTTTGAGTCATCGTCTTACATTTTGCCGACGCGCATGGCTACGGCGACGCGCGCGCATACCAGAAACCGGGGGAATTTTTTTTTTGGCCTTAGGTTAAATTTTCCAAAATAATATTCAGTTAAATCCCCGCTGCTGTAGATCCAACCATTGGGTAAGCCCAAAAGTTTAGACAAATTACTCGATGGTTTTATATTCGCGAAAGACTCAGAGGTCACCAATGACAAATAAAATAGTTTATCGTTTATCGGAGTAATGGTCATAGGTTTAATATCATCTTTAAACCGATCTTCGAAAGAATAAAGATTCCATCGACCGGGCGTGATATCAAGTTTTTTATCTAATGAATGACCAAGAAAACTATATTTATTATACTGTATCATCTCTACTTTTTCGACGTTATAAAAACCTACGTCTAAAATGACGCTGCTTAACTTAATGCGATCGTCGCCTCCGACGTTATCTATGGGTTGAGGTAGCTCAAAAGTCTGCTCTTTTTTGGTCATGACGAGAGTGTGCGACTGCATTTTTTAAAAAGTTTAAAAAAATTAAAAATAACACGTTACTATAAAAATGAACGCGACTTACGGAAACAAACTGAATCCGCACAGACGCCTTAAAAATCCTCGGGGTATAAAAGGCAACCGCCAGACTGTAGTAGTAACTCACAATTCTAGCACGATCGACGCGAACGACAAATTAATAGTCAAGTTTCCGTCGTTGAGCGCCGACGACGTGATCGTCCCCGGTTCGGCGAAACTAGCTTTTAATATCTATCTAACCTCGGACAACGATGCCGATCGAAGTCTGTTTAAAAATCTAGGACGAAATCTCGTAAAACAAATCAGAATACGTATCGGTGGTCGGGAGATCGTAAACTTGACCGACGCCGACGTTTATAACATTTTTTAAGATCTTTGGTTACCCAAAGGTATCAGAGATCACTACGCCGGAAAACGAGATTGCCAACATATCGAGCCTGCGCGTGGGTACCGGTAACGCGGTTGCCGGTGCAAATAGTGGAAAAGACAAAGGGATAGCGGATGCCTTTGGAAACAGATTTTGTATACCTCTAGGCTTTGAAATGCTCACGGATCATCAACCGTTTTATCCATCCGCTCTAAACGACCAACTGCCTTACGAACTTACTTTAAACGATTACGTCAAAGTCGTAAATTCTACCGACGCCGAAGCGAGTTATCGCATCTACAACTTGGCGCTAGAATACGAGATCGTTTCTAACAAATATTTAGCTCAAATCTTAGCTCAAAAATGGATATGAGATCGACGGATCGGGTAAACAAATCGGCGATATAAGCGGAGGAATCTCTATATTGATGGAACGCGAAGCTCAAACCGCGGCCGCTATAAAGTGTTACGTCTTTTTGGTGATGGACGCGCAACTTAACATCCAAGGAGGTCGCTTGAGCAGGGTCAACTTTAAAAAAATAAAATAACTCGTATTTATAAAAGACATGACACCGCACTGCGCTTTAATATGCGGAAGAACAAACTCTGGCAAAACAAAGTTTGCGTTAGATTTGCTAGAAAACGAATACGCCAACCAATTTCAATACTTGGTGATCATATGTCCGACTCTGTCAAACAACAAAACGTACCACGAGAGGCCTTGGTTTTTTAACGAAATTAGAACGTTGTTTAGAGAACAAGGCGTGACCATCGCGAGCATTTTGTCGGCGTTTGGTTTGGCTATCGGTTTGATAGTAAAGAACGTTTTGTCTGTCGCGCCAACGCCCGCGCCCGCGCCTACTCCGATACCACCATCTAACGCGAATAACGTAAAAGAATGGATAAGGTCGCAACTAAAACACTTTTCAAACGCGCTCGCTAAACTCGGCTCAAAATTACTCGACGCCTTGCCCGGAATTTTAGGCGGTATAGCGAGTTGGATATGTAACGTATTGAGTAAAACCGTCGGATGGTTGGGCGATCACGTGTGGGCCTTTATAGTGGGAGTCGGAACTTTAATTTTTGTTTATTTACAAAAGCGCCTCGGTTAAAAGTAAAAAAAAAAAGCCTTCTAACCAAATATTTTGTTAGAAGGCTTTTTTTGTTACCGCGCAGACTCGTACATCAGGTATCCTATACCCGCTATGGCTAAAGTACCAACAATCAGCGAAGTTTTTTCATACTATTA